>JARHVA010000575.1:4305000-4407500 GCA_037957365.1 Torreya grandis | reverse complement strand
ATTTAGTTTTTTGTTCTTTGTAAATATTTATCCTACCACACCATTTATGAAGGCTGATTTTACATCCATCAAAGGCATCTTCCACTTATTTTGAGTAGTTATGGCTAGGATAGTTCTCACTATTTCTATCCTCGTAATGTGTGTAGATGTTTCATTATCCTCTCATCAATGTCATCACTTTGACCCTTTAACATTTATTCTTACCTTTTATCTCCCAATTCTTCCTTATTTTGAGGTTTTCATTTTTTAAATAGACTTGATAGCAATGACTTTCTTTCCCACTTGAAGGTTTACTAACTCCTAAGTTTGAATTTTCTCAATTGTTTAAATTCATTCATCTATAGATTAATAACATATATTTTACCTAATATATTCTATAATGTAAAAAATATTAGCTATTAAAAAATGAATAAAAATGAATAATTTCATTCTAATCATGTTCACACCTTAATTTATCATTTTTATCTTGCAAACTCATTGTTTATCCTAAGTATTGTCTTTTGTTGTAAGATGATGAATGAGTCCCTTGACATACAACTTCTATTCCATTATGGATAATTCTACTTGAATAATAATCATTTTAAAATATGACTCCAACTTGATGTAGAAGTTATTATATCACTTGTAGGTTTTCCCTCAAGTATGGGTCTGCTAACCCTTATTGGTTTTTTTTTGTTGCTCAATTTTATCAACACATAGTGCATCCTCTATTAATTAAACATCTATATTTATTATAAATTTCTTTGTGACTAGATTATATAGCTTTTTCAAGATTTCTTTTACTCACTATATCCTATGAAGATACATTTTTCACTTTTAACATCCCACATTTTTATTATTAGGTTTGACACATATCATGAACAATTTTGTTTTCCATTTTTACTACACCATTTTGTTAATGTTTGTACCTTGATATAAATATTTTTATCCTATTATCCAGTTAAAAGTTTAGAAATTAATTCAAAATTTATTTTCCCTCTCTATCTATTCTCAAGATATTTATATAGTGACTACTCATCTTTTCAATCATGACCTTGAATTGCTTGAATATATAGAAAGATTAATTTTTATGATTTAAAAATTATACCCATGTATTTCTACTTAAATAATTACTGAATGTTATAAAATATTCATTTTTTATAAATATATTATTTTCATGGGATAATATAAATATGAATGCATCACCTAAAGCATAACCTTTTATCTCCATGACTTATCGAAGGGAAATACATTTATATGGTTTTTTCCCATATGCATCCCTCACAAAATTTATTGAGTTGTTTAAATAGATATAATTATATTACCATATATTTATTTTGATGAAGTTTCATGGCATTAAAGCTAAAATAAACACATCTACGGAGCTATGAATTAGACTGATCCACCCCAAATATTTTAAATGTTGAAAATAACTTAATTTGCATTCTTATTGGAAACATATTTTTGTTTTTCATTTTTACAACAAATATTTCACTATTAATTACACTTATAATAAATATTTTGCATTCCCCATCTTCATATTTAACTCTATATCAATTTTTTACAAGCTACTTAATCTTGATGGGGTTATTATTTAAGTATGGGACATAGTATATGCCTTGAATATGTCTTTTATAACCTTGTTTGGCAAAAATAAATATAGATAATTTTCCCTTAATAGGGACCTTATCATTTTCTACCATTTCAAAAGATTCTTCCTATTCATTTATGTTATTAAACATCTACTTCTTTGAAATCATTTTTTATTATAGCCATGTTATAAATATTATATTTCATTATTTTTTTGTTCGAGTGCATTTCAATTAATAAATAAATTTTCACACTTTTCATTCCTATCAAAAAATTGCATTTTTATAATCATATCATATTTACTTCTCCTACATTCACTTGTATATTGTAAATTTATTTACAATAATAGCATTGTGCATTTTATTTATCATTCCTTTGTGAAAAACCTCTTCTATAAGTGTGATTTATCCTTCCTCTTCCTCTTCTTCTTCCTCTTCCTCTTCCTCTCTCTCTTTCTTATTATTATGAATGGTTGTGTCTTATTTATTATTAATTATTTCATAATCTACCTCTTCCTCATTTTTTTCTCCTCTCTCTATGCCTCTAATAGTAACATGTACTTTGAAGGCCATTTAAAGATAAGAGTGGGTTATTCTATTCAATGTTTATTCATGGGTTTGTAATTAACACATTAATTCATCAATAGTGATTTATTTTTAATTCCTTTCAATAGTCTATTTAAAATAAAATATTATAAAACCTAATATGAAAAAACCTTCTAAAATTTTATATTATCCTATGGTCCTCTATAGCATCTCTATTAGTCTTTATCTGATTAACTATGCTCATAATTCTATGTAAAAAGTCACTAACTATCTGAAATTCCATCATTTACATGGTCTAAAAATATGTCCTCAATAGATGTATTTTAAAAAGTTTCACATTATCACCTCCATGGTATGCATATTAAAATATATTCCATCCTCGCTTTGAATTACTAGCTACTTCTATCAATGGGAAGATTGGATCAGTCACTGTCGATCGAATGTAGCTCAATTACTTTGTATCATTCTTCTTATTTTCAACATGTTTAATTTTTTATATGTGTTTGTAGTAAATGGAATATAATCAACCTTATCTATGATTTGTCGTTCAATAGTCTAACATTACACATGGGATCAAAATAATATCTTAATTTTTATAATCTAGACATAATTGTTTTTCTAATCAAACATGAGTGCTTGGTGCTATGAGTTTACATTTCTAGTAAACTATGTTGAATTGAATAATAATATTTTGGTGATTTATTAAAATTGGAGTAGAACATATGTAAAATCATTTTTAAATATATGTAAACATGGGTGCTCTACTTTACCTAAACACAACTGTGTAAAAACATAACTATTGTTGAAAATAAAAATATACATATACATAGACAAATTCACCCACAACTCTCTCTCTCTGTGTGTGTGTGTGTGTGTGTGTGTGTGTGTGTGTGTGTGTGTGTGTGTGTGTGTGATTCTTATAAACATAATTTATTTTTTTTTTAAAAATTACTACACTATAAATTTTGTTATTAAATTTTAAAACTTGCTCACTCTCATTTTTTTTTCTTTCATATAGATAATGTTATATATATATCCAAATTGTTGTTTTGAATATTCCTTCTCTATTTCACACTATTCTACATCAAGACGTGTTGGTTAATTATTACTGAGTCCTAGATGTACAACAACTTCAATCATGAAATTAATTTAATAATCATTTGATATTTAGTTAATCTATTTTCATAATAATAAATCCTTATAAAGGCTTGAAATAACTTTAGTTTATATTCCATGCAAGTTGTTTTATTTTTATTTTTATAAATTTAGAATGTTTTATTTATTTATTATAAAAGCATGTTTACATGAAAATGAAGAGGATATAGAGGAAGTAGAGGTGGTTTAGCTACAAGAGGAAAAGGTAGAGGTAGATTTTCTAAGATAAATATTCAATGCTATTACTATCACATTAATGGTCACTTTAATTGGTAATGTATATTAAAAGAATGAAATTAAAATATAAGTGATAATTATGCTAATGAGGATGGTGATGCTTCATGAAATGTATTCATTTCATATGATAAAGCTGAAAATAGTCCTAATGAGGTTTGGTATCTAAATCTATTCTATTTTAATCACATGCTCGGGAATAATGTGTTATTTTCTAAACTGGATAGAAATTTCAAATCCAATATCAAACTTGGTGATGAAAAATCTTTGAAGGTTGTAACAAAAGAAACTATGAAGGTGAATACTACAGAAGGTAAGGAAATTATTAATGATATTTATTACACCCCAAAGTTTAAACATAATTTTTTTAGTGTTGGACAACAATGTGGAAAAAACTATAAGGTGGTTTTCATGGTAAATAATGCAATTTTTTTTTGTGTGTTAGTCATCATATTTAGTCAAATTTATTGAGGGTTATTTAATTAATTAGTGGGTTTGTTTTTTGAAGCAAAAAGGTAAATCATTTGATACATTAAAGATATTTAAATTCCTTGTTGAGAATTAAAGTGATTAAGAAATAAAGTGTTTAAATACTAATCATGGGGGTGAATTTTTTTGAAAATATTTTATTAATTATTGTGTTTTGAATGGCATCCAAAAGCAACTCACAAATGCCTACATTACTCAACAAAATGTTACAGCTAAAAGGAAGAATAATATAGTGGTTGAAATGGCAAGGATCATGTTACAAAAAAAGGCATTGAATAACTATTTTATGATGATGTGTTTACCACAATAATATATATTCTTAATCAAAGTCTCACTAGTACATTTCAAAAGATGACTCCATATCAAGCATGATCTGAAAATAAGCCTGATGTAAAAAATTTCAAAGATTTTTGTTATCTAGCTTATGTTCATGTACTTGATCAAAAAAGGAAGAAATTACATCCAAAGAGTGAGTCTTATATATTAGTTATGTACAGTGAACAAATAAAAGCTTATAGGATTTCTAATCTTATCTCTAATAGTGTACTTATGTCAAGAGATGTTATTTATTATGAATAGGGAGTGTATGGTCATGAAAAATATAAAGGAAATATTATGAAGTATAAATCTAGTTTTATTAATGGTATTTATTATGATATTACTAATGATCAGCCCACTAGTATTTATTTTGATATTATGTGATTTCACTAGAAGCTGAAAATAAATGGAGCACGTGTCACATGGATGTGAAAAGTGACTTATTCAATGGGTACTTAGAAGAGGAAGTCTATGTTAAAAATACCTAAGGATTTTTAGTACAAGGTAAAGAAGAACAAGTCTACAAGTTAAATAAGGCTTTGTATGGCCTCAAACAAGCACCTAGATCATGGCATACAATGAGTGACGTATATTTTCATTAGAATGGATTCAATAGATGTAAAATTGAACCTACTATTTACTACAAGCAAGAAGGTAATGATATCCTTATTATAAGTTTATATGTTAATGATTTTTCATATATGGGAAATAATTCTAAGATGAAGGATGAATTAAAAATTGCAATGATGAATGAATTTGAAATGAAATATTTAGGTCACATGAAATAATTTTTAGGGATGGAGGTTTATTCAAGTAAATATGAAATTTTTATTTTTCAAACAAATTATACAAATGACATGTTGAGTAAATTCAATATGGTTGATTTTAAACTAGTCTCCACTCCCACTGATCATGGAGTTATGATTTGTAGAGAACACAGTGCTGAAAGAGTTGATGACACAACTTATAGATGTATTATTTTCAACTTAATGTTTCTAACTCACACAAGATCAAATATTGCTTACTCAGTTTATCTTATATCAAGATATATGTCTAAGCCATCTAAAAATCTTATGAAACCAACAAAGATAATTTTGAGGGATGTGAATGGTACTATTATCTTTGGCATTCATTATTATGGTAATAAAAAGTTTAAAATTTTTAGTTTTAGTGATTATAAATGGGGAGGTAGTTTGGATGACCAAAGTCAACATTTAGGAATTATTTATCAATCAATTTTTGTTTCATTACATGGATTTCATAGAAGAAAAATTTAGTTGTTCCTTCATCTACAAAAACAAAATATATTGCAGTCACTTTAGTAGGTACATAATCTTTGTGGCTATGAAAGGTCATAGAATAAATTGGAGAGAAATAAAATCAACCTACACTGATTTTATGTCATAATGTAAGTTATCTCAAATTAGCCAAGAATCTAGTGCATCACAACAGGTCAAAGTATTTTGATTTAAAGTACCATTTTATTAAAGATTTGGTTCAGAAGAAAGATGTAGAATTGATGTATATAAACACCCAGGAATATGTTGCATACATCCTCACTAAAGTTGTTACAAAACTTTAGTTTTTGAATCTATGAGATTAAATTGATAGCTTACTCAACATCAAAGTGGAGAATGTTGGGTAATTGTTGTTGAGTCTTGGTTCTACAATAGTTTCAATCATGCAAAAAAATCAAGCAATTGATTTAATAATCAATTGATATTTAGTTAGTCTATTTTTAGAACAATAAAGCCTTAGAAAGGCTGGAAATAACTTTAGTTTTTATTTCATGCAAGTTGTTTTATTTTTATTTTTATAAATTTTGAAGGTTTTATTTATTTACTAGAAAAGCATTATTCACATGTAATTCAATAAAATATTGTATTTGATCTTTATTAATATGGACAAGGATTCAAAAAATATAAAGAAGTAATTTTAGTTTGGTTGTTTTGTATTTCTTCTGGTTATGCAAACTGCATATATTTGGAGCAAGCCCTGTGAGTCTCTTATTTTCTAGTTTCTTTTTGGATAGTGGTTTATTTTTTATATATTTAAAATCTTCATGATTCACACTACTCTAAAATTTGATAGTTATCCTCTATTATATTGGTATGTTATTTATAATATATTTGTTGTGTTTTTATTATTTTTGCTCGTTCTTTAGCTAATGCAAATTAAAATATCAAATAGTTATTCTATTAGCTCAACCATTGCTTTATTTTTTATATCATTCATTAAAACACAAACAACATTTAAAGTTATAGATAGATGTAAGATATTAGATTTCATTGGGATTTACATAAGTCAAAGATTGGTGAGTTTAGAATGTCCATCTCAAGATTATGTTTTGAAAAGGAGAATCAACAATTATTTTTGTTGGCTCACCATTTAACCACCTTTATAGAATTCAAACATAAATATTGTGTAGTATTTTTATTTTTTTTATTTTTTTTAAAGGCATGTACACAAATGTGTAAATATGGAATTACAGATATAACACACCTCTTAATAGAATTGCTAGAAAAACCATTGCAGAAAATTAAAAATAAAGAGGACATTCACATTCCAAGAAGATAGCACGAGAGAAGTGTTTTTGACAAATATAGTCAGAGTTATATATGCAATAGGAAGATCTCATAGATGAGATGTAGATGAATAGGTTTTGTAGAAGAAGGTATCATTTTCTAGCCTAGGAGCATTGTTGTGTTAGCTTCTACGGAGTTGTCAAAATTTCCTAACACCTACGTAAATAATTTTTTTGAGATCCTTGAGGATTATTTTCATGTTTTAAAAACATTTAGAGATGAAATCTCATTATTACTCGATTGTAAAGGATTGAAATGGTTATTTTTATGCATTTGTAGACCACTTGATTTGCAAACTATTGTTTGTATATTTAATATGAGATTATTTGTACTATGTTTTCCCCTTTTATTATGGTTTATGGCTTGTTGTTTATTGCATAGTTCTAGTTTTATTGTAAGTAGTGATTTGTATTTCATCTAGCTTTATATGGGCTTTTTCATGCCATTTTTGTGTATGGGTTAGGAACTAAGTTGTTATGTTCACTCAGAGCTCTACCCAAGTGTGCACCATAAGATTAAATCTAATAATATTCTAACATATTAGACTCTGATATAAGACCTTTTAATCCCCTAAATAAATTTGTTGCTTACGAGTTAAAAACTATCATCTCATACCATGAATTCCAAGCTAAGGTTTAGCACATTCTTTAGAATTATTCAAAATATTTTTACTATGATTATTGGAATTCCTCTCATTTACATTTCAAAAGTTACATAAATTTTTGGAATTGGAACCTTCATCTCTATGTAAAAAGTGTTTGAAACTTACCACTCTACCAACCCCTAAAAGAATATAATTTTTTCTTAGTATGTTCATTGCGATATTTTAAAATTTCTTTATACTTTACTAATAGGATTTAGTCTAATAAATTCCATTATATTTTTAATATTTTATGGTGATGAACAGTGGATAACATTTATAAGTTATTTACTAAACAGCTTAATTAATGTTTTTAAATAAATTTACATTTACAAATTAATTAATTTAAATTTAAATAGACAAATAAAATGATTTATACCAAACAATTTTTTGAAATTTTGTTTAAAAAATATTAAAATAAATAAAAAGATATAAATAACGTACCACCTTAATTTCGGGTTTTGGTATCAACTTAAATTTAGGAATTAATTGATTCCAATTAAATTCGCACAAATGAACAAATGGGTACTTCTAGAGCAAACAAGCTTGAAACCCTCCCCATAGCTTACAATAAATCAGAAAAATCAGCTCGGTTTGATGTTTTTCTATCCAATTCCCATAGTTATTGTTCAATTTATTGAAGCATTATTATCGGATGATATTTCAAGATATCAATTGAATTTCGTTACTATATTATTAATATTAGGGAAATCTAAACACTTCATGAAACCTAAGAGTAATTTACTGTGATATATACAGTGGATAGATATACATTCTCTAGAGTTTTGGATTTTTTTTGGAGAACAGTCTAACATGTAGATGTTTTCAGATTTCGAATTTTGTTGTTCAGCAAATCAGAAGACCATTGATACCATTCATGTAGATGTTTTCAGATTCGGTACTTTTGTTTGTTTTATGTTATATGTTCCGCGTCCCAAATAGAAACAAAGGCATGGATACAATCACAGAGATCGTGTACAGGTTAATGTTGTGGGGAAAGAAACTAACTTAAGATGCACCAACTCCTAGGAAATCGATGAAGGGAACGTTAGCGGTGTCCTTGCACCCTCCTTCGTCCTCGTCTGTTTTCTCCATGGAAGCACAACGTGAAGGCTCAGCATCCAGTCTACTTATCATTAAGTCTGCACGTTGCATCTGATAAGCTTCTGTTGTTTTATCTTCTATAGGTTGCCCATTAATTCCAATACACGGCTTATTGAGAGGCAGAAGTTTCGATTTCGTCGGTACCGAGCAATTGGAATTCTGAGTATAATTTATACACAGTAGCCCAACGGGATTGTAGCTACTACTGTAGCTCACTTTTATTAATTGTGAATTTTCTTTTTCGTTTTTAGCTTCTGACGGACCTTGATCTGAAATTGAATGAGAAAATGGATTTATATGGGGATCCAAAACCTGTAGAAATTTGAGGTCTTCATAGATTCTAGCATCTGAAGTTGTTGCAACTTGTTGTGTCCAAATATTACTGGGTCTCTCAGGTGCTGAATCCAGTGGATTTGGAATAAGAGAACCGGAGAAGATTGAAGGCCATGATGATGTCGATGCCCTCAAGGAGGATTGTGGAGACCAATATTGCGTAAGGTGTTTTCTAGATTCAACATTGTATTTACTGGTCATTTTGTTGTAATCCTCAACTTCCCCCGATGGAATGCTACCTGATGCAAAATTGTATATAATCAAAACAAATGGCTATGATAAATGGGGGAAAAAAAAATTACAAATAGAAATGTCATTTGCTCCCCTACCTCTTGATTTGATATCTAAAATTGGTTCTCTTCTGCCCCTGCTGCAACGGTTTTCGACAGATGGATGAAACATAAGGCCCTCAGGTTTAAGTCTGTAATTTCTTCCTACAAATGCGTTGACAGACGTTTGTCCAATGTGGTGTGCAGAGTGCCTCGCAGTGGAAGTTTCCTTTCTGACAAAATAGCAAGAGTTGCGTTGGCCATGTACTCGAGACCACTCTCTAAATTTTCTTGCCATAATAACGTGCCAGTGGTTCTTTACAGCGTTGTCTGTTCTTCCAGGAAAGAGCCCCGCGATCATTGTCCATCTATTGCCATGTAAAGTATGAGCCGCTACAAGTCGTTGCTCTTCTTTTTCTGTGAAGGGCCTGCGATTGATGCGCGGATCCAGCTGATTATACCATCTCAACCTGCAACTTTTTCCTGCATAACGAACACCATATAAATAGTTTAACATAGCTGAAATAATACAATTCATTTACTAATTAATGATCCAAATCCACTTTTGTAGAGGAAAAGTTCTGCCAATTTTATTAGGGCTTGCAGCTTCACATATCAAAGATTCAAGACACTATCTAGACTTAAAATTCGGAATTCAAAACACATCATTGACACGACGTGAAAAGAAATTTCTTGACACACTCATCAGTTTTAGTGAATGTAAAATAAAGAAAAATAAAATAAATTGATGTAGTGAACAAAAAGTTCTTCCTACTTCCACTATTTTGTTCTCTATTTAGGGTTGGTCGAACAGAAGGCATAATTGTGAATGTAAATTTTCATAACTTACTTTAAATCCTATTTATGCACAATAGATAGATACAGTCTCAGAAATAATGCTTGAACTGTTAAAAGATTTTAAACATTGATGTAGAATAAAAATATTAAATTCTAAAAATGCTATTGCAGTTGTGTCCTAAATATTATCTTTTTCTAATATAGGATACAACCCACTAAAAGAGTATAAGCAACGAAATTCACAAGAGCCATATAAATTAAATGTAGGCAATAGAGTACCTGATCTTCCACGGAGTTTTTCAGCAATAAAATTCCAGTTTTGGGGGCCATACTGTTGCACAAGCTCTCTCAGCTTCTCATCTTCAGCTGGTCTCCAGTGACCCCTTGGGGACATTTTGGGTTCTGAACATTCTTCTTCTGCGTGATGACAATTGTTCTTATTTTCTATATCCATTTTTTCTGAATATTTAAAATTCGCTGCACTGACAATCTTCACGTAGAGGCGTTGAAACGCTTACCGTAGATTATTCCAAAACCAATGCTGATTACCAATTCTTATTAACAAAACAAATGTACATATAAATGGGGTGAGAGTAGGCCGTCCAGAAAGGGTATTATTTCGCAGTACACTCTATGGTTAGACAGAAAATGATATAAGGGTGTCCCAACGGTTCGTAGAAATATAACTAAAGGTGCTCCAGCTGTTACGTAATGTAACTGGTAACAGGTAATTAGGTTTACAATACCCATATATGATGGCACGTCCCTTTTGTTCATCTCACACGATACGGTTTGGGCGATGAAAGGGGCCTCTACAAGGCAGCAAATGGCATGTATGCTACTTAAAAATACACCTAAAAAGCCCATCAGACAGCTTGTACATCAAATTCAGGCCCCCACCATGATCTGAATATAAATTACAGGGCAACCGTCACCACCCGCAGAGATCATGAAGGCTTGTTGTAATGCTTCTAAAGTCTGTTCGAACATTTGTGATAACAATTACAGTTATTTTCCGTGAAGAAAGAGCGTTACCTGATTTTGCAAAGGTTTTGCTAGTTTATCATTGCTGCGGGTGGATAGTGGGTATCCAGCCGTTGAGGAGTTTTTCTTACTATTACAAGTTAATCTAACGTAGACTACAAATGTGGTCGTTACAAACCCAAAAAAAATCTTCGTTTACTCTGT
Source organism: Torreya grandis (assembly GCA_037957365.1). NCBI lineage: Eukaryota > Viridiplantae > Streptophyta > Pinopsida > Cupressales > Taxaceae > Torreya > Torreya grandis. Next base: position 4,396,273 of record JARHVA010000575.1, on the reverse strand, counting down.
AAATAGTGTCGTTAGATATGATTTTATTATTCGTCATTTGAATGGTATAAATGTGTAACAAAAAACTCGTTATAAATTGTTGTCCGTTCGATTTATGAATCCTCACTTCATCTAATTTTAGCGACGTCTGGTCTTCATTTGGCGAGACGTTTGTTGAGTCCAAACATGTCAACCTACTTCTCCCACTTACCAAATGTACATGCCAGTTTTTTCCGTTATCCAGATAAGCCTTCTTAAATCTAAGAGATGTATATGAATTTTTAAACTAACAACAAAATTCCAGGTAATTAAAGATAGAGAACGTAGGCAGCGGTCATGTGAATACTTGTACTGCACCGCCTTCATAGATATAGATTTGGAAAATTGGTTTTATTTCCTTCAACTCTTTTATTTGAAGCAAACAGGTTTGAGATTAACTTCCCTGTAGGAGGAAAAAAATAACATACTTAAATCGAATTCTCATAAATTTTTGATAGAGCAAAAGCGACCTTTATTTATCATATAAAAGGATTTGACAAGTAAATCAATCTAAGAAAGTTAAAATATTTTTCAAGAGAGTATATGAAGATAGGTAAAAAGTTGAAAAAAGTTAAACAATGACAAAGACAACTAGTTAACTGTAAAAGAGAATAGCAAAGAAAAGAAGTGAAGAACTTTTACAAAGAATATCACAAACCGATAACACAAAACATATCTTTGAGTAGTTTAGAAGTGCATGAAGACAACACCACTGTGGAACAATTTACGTAAAGTATGAAAACCCTGCCTCTAGAAGCCGTAGTCTCCAACTACTAGAACGTCCTCAAAGCTCTTGTCCAATACCACTACTCAAAAAATATTGAGAATGTTTAAACCAAAGTTAGACTACATCGCTTCTCAAAGTTATTCAAGCACCATCGATCTATATAACTCCGACAAGGAGGAAAACCATAAAAATATCAAAACAATTCAACCTAGTTCCACAACCAAGACTATTGAAGCTCCTCAAATGCAATAAGACCACTGTCATAATCTAAAAATAAACTAGTGTGAGATGCCAAAGAATTAAAAAACCCTTTAGCCAAGGCCATTAGATTCTAACAAACTCTCCAAAAACTAGAACATCGATTCTATGAACGAAAAGTTTAAAAAAGAGAGCCAACAAAAAGCATATACCAAATAACTTAACACGAGAAGTTGAAAGTAGTCAAGTATTTTGGAGTTAACTCTTTGAATTAACTCTCTACACTCTTCCCAAGAAGAGGGACACTCAAAGTGTAAATCTCCAGTGAGAAGAATATCAATGAATTAATACAAATAAATATTAAAAAAAATAGCATCCAAAAATATTGTATTTAAAATCTGAATCATCTTTACTGTCGATGTTTCGAGCTACCTCTTAGACTCATCATCATGATAAGAATGATGTCAAGAAAATTCTCACATTTTACAAGTATAAATACATAAATAAATAAATGAAGCTCACCTAACTGAATATTATTCTTAGATTAATAGAAACCCAAATCAACTAATTAATAATCTATTGTTCCAATTTAATTAGTTTTTATTTTTAACAATTTCAAGATCCTGTCTTATTGTCTTCGTAGACTAATTATTAACTTCGTCCAAAAAATCAGAGTCCAAGAAAAAAATAAGAGAGGCCTTTGAAATTGTAAGTTGGGTAAGCTTCATTTATTTGTTTATACATTTTTACATCTATTTATAATTGTCAAATATGAAAATATTTTTAACATCATTTAGATCATAAAATAGTATGGAATCAACCAATACTTCTTAAATTTTATAAAATTAAATCGATTACTAATCAATTAGAAAAAAAGATAGAATAATAAAATGTCCTACATCTGTTAAAAGAGACTAATATTATTAACGTTAAACAAGGAAAATTAACATAAATTATAAATATATATTTGTATGTTTCCTTATTTGAAGTGGTATTATTGTGTCTAATTTAATTTAATATAACATTGTACATTTCAATCCCAATAAATAAATAACTTAATTTTGAGTGCAAGTTCAGTCCTGTCATGGCATAATTTATAGCTGCGTAAACCGATATTAAGCAAAGACAATTCGTATTTGACAGTTTTTAATGATATATGAGAATATATCTGCTACTGTTACGTGTCACCATACTAGAACTTCCTCATGCTAATTATGGTCATAACTGATATCTAGTTATCCAAATCAATGTCTATTTCGAATAAATTGATATCATGTCAATAAGGCGAATGATTAATCTAAAACAGATATTGTTAACAATAAAATCAACGAGAGTTGAATGGCTTTAATCATTATTGCAAACGACCCCACAGTCGTCTTGTTGGTAGGATGTCCGCTTAAATATCGGCAATGATTGGGACAATTAAAATAACAGTAACAATGTTTTAAAGGAGGGATAATTTTTGACGTGCTATCTAAAGGCCAAATAAACTATTCCTCTTACAAGTCAATTTAAATACTTTTTATTCCATTGAAGAGAGAAATTGTTATTAAATTTAAAAGATAATTAATTTTTAATAAATTATTTATATCTAATAGTTAGGTTTAGTAATGTAAAAGGAATTAGAATAACAATTTATGTTATTTAAGTTTATATATAGATAATGAAAACATAATAAAAGAAGATTAATTTTAAATTTAAAAATATTATTTTAATATTAAGTGAGCTTAATATTAATTAAATGATCATTTAAAATTAATGGCTAAGTGTTTAATTATATAAAAGGAATAAGGGTCACTTTTTTAAATTATTTTTAGAATCGCTCAAAATTTTAATTATAATATTTTTTTCAAAAATTTTAATAATAAATTGACAATAAGTATAAAATATAAATTGATAATGAATATACATTAAATATTCTTATCTTTTATTTAAATTTTGTAAATATATAGTCATTAATTTTGATTAGATAAAAAATGTTTTATTTTTTAAAAATATAAAAAAAATTAAAATTGTTAACCTTAATTTTTATTCAAAATATTTTTTTCAAATATAATTAAATATAGAAAATGTATTTATAAAATATTTTTTATTTTTTATTTCAATATTTTTAATAATTTTTCTTTAGTTCTATTTATTTTTTTTAACATTTTAACTTTCAATATTTAATGAAGACTTATATTTAAAATTTAATTGATTGTAGTTAACATTTCATTAAATTATGATTATTAATTTGAATGTAAACTTTATATATATATTTTTTCAAATATTTTAAAAATATTAAATTTTGAATGATAATATTATGCAAATAAAATCACTACTATTGAATTCTTAATATTTTTATCCCAAAACCATTTACTTATTAAGCCATAAAAAGTAATATACATTTACACCCAAATTATAGTTGATGTTAATTTTTCTATTAAATTTTAGTAATAAAAAGGCTAGCAACCACATTGAATATTCTTACAAGCTATTCTATGAACGTTACAAATATAAATTTTCTTAGTGGTAACATAATTTTAAAGAAGTATATGGTGAATTCTTGGTGTATATATAATGATGGCCTATTTGATATTATTTTTAATACTTTATTTTTTTAAACATAGACTCTAAATGTTATTATGATGTTCACAATTTTAAATTTCAAATTAAAAGTACGGTTTTATTTGACACATGATCAAGAAGATTATAGTTTATTATATTTTTCATAAAATTAATTTCTATAAATTATTTTTATATTTTTATATATAAACGGTATGGAGAAATTATTATGAGTGAAATATTATAGCATATTTATTTATATTTAAATTAAAAAAATAAAAATTAATATTAATATTAAACATTTATTTCACATTACAAAATTATCATTAATCATTATTTATTAGAATAATTTGAAAATAATTAAGTGATAAAATTTATAATAATTAACTTGACAAAATTTATACTCTTCTATGGTTCGTGTGTGATCTGTTGACTCTTTGGATGCATAGGTTCAAACAATCATAGTCATGCAAAAAAAGTTCAGATTTCGAATTTTGTCGTTCAGCAAATTAGACGACAATAGATGCCATTCATGCGAAGAAAGTTCTCTCGTTAGATAATTTTGAATTGCTACTTTTGTGTGTTGTATGTTATGGGTTGAGCGTCCCATTTTGTTCCGATGCAATGGATACAATCACAGATATCGTGCCAAACTTAATGTTGCGAGGAAGAGAAATTGAATTATGATGCACCAACTCCTAGAAAATCAATGAAAGGAACGTTAGCGGCATCCTTGCACCATCCTTCGTCCTCGTCTAATTTCTCCATGGAAGCACACCATGAAGGCTCAACATGGAGTCTACTTATCGTGAAATCTCCACGTTGAATCTAATGAGCTTCTATTGTTTTTTTCTCTATAGCTTGCCCATTTGTTCTTACAGGCCTTATCTTCTCTAGCTTCTTATGGACCTTGATCTGAAATTGAGTGATAATGGGGAGTTATATAACGATCATAAACATGTATAAATTTGAGGTCTTCACAGGTTCTAACATCTGACCTTGTTGCATCTTCTTGTGTCCAAGCATTACAGGGTGTCTCAGATGCTGAATCCAATGGATTTGGAATTAGAGAATACGAGAAAATTGTAGGCTATGATGATGCTAATGTCCTTAAGGGGGATTGTGGAAAAAAAACATGACAATATTATTAAACTGTAATTTTGGACCTTCAGATGATTATGTATGGCTTCCGAAAAATATCAAAAATATCTCATAACTAGAAGGGTAGGTTATGGCAGCATTGAACTTTTCCAGATGGTCATTTTGATGTGAGGATGGGCTCAAATAGATCTATGGATCAAAATATATGGCCTCTAAATGTTTGACCTATTTTTCTATGTTATTCCCCTCTTGTTGAAAACAACTTAGTTCCTATGAGTCACTCTGATTGTACTGTTGTCATTTGTTCTTATCATTCTTTTGTACCTCCCATTCTGTAATTCAAGTGTTGTCTTCCTTCCCTAAACTTTCCCATTGGACCAAATACATATCATAATATCCTTGTCTTTCTTAGCAAACTTCAAAATATTTTTCATTGATTTGAAAACAACCCTGTACATTGGTATTTATACACCTATTCGAATTTTCCTGAATGACTGTCTAGATTATTCCATAACCGGCAGTCCATCCCTATAATGTATGCATTATCATTATCCATTGGAGTATTAAGGAATAATGAAACATTTATTCTACAATGTCATTCATCCCTCTTATTACATTATTTTTACAAATGTACCCCCTAAACAGTTCAAATTTCACCTTTCCAAGGGATTTGGTGAGTATATCTGCTATATGTGCATCTATAGGGCAGTACTAGAGTTGGATGTGGTGGTTTATAACTTGTTATCAAATGCAGTGACCTTCTACCTCTATGTGTTTTGTCCTTTCATGATAAATAGGATTCTTAACAAGTTTTAACACACGTTGATTGTCACAGTGAATGATGGGTGGTTTCTTTTCTTCATGGCCCATATTTACTACTATGCGACCTAATCATATCACTTTGCACATAACTGCATGTGCAATGTGATATTTTGCTTCAGCAGATGAAAAAGCAACAATTGCTTGCTTCTTACTAATCCATGATATTGGTCTAGATCCAAGATGAAATATCTATTCTAAAGTTGATGTTCTGTCATCAATAGATCTGGCATATTCTGAGTCTATATATCCCTATAAAAATAATTGAGTATTCTTCCTATACTCTAGACCATACTCAAGTGTACCTTGGACATATATTTGAACATACTTTACTACTATCTAGTGATATTTCTTCAATTCCTGTATAAATCTAGAGAGATAAATCACAGTAAAACATATATCTGGTCTGGTGTAAGTCAAGTCGATAAGACTCTCAATGAGTTGTCTATATGGAGTTGTATCTACTTGAGGTGAGTCCTAGAATCGAGAAAGTTGTAAACCTTTCTCCATTGGTATTGAAATTGGCTTCCAATCTGACATTCTATACTTTTCTAGGAGTGTCTTGGCATATTTGATCTATGAGATAAAAATGTGATTTTATTTCTGCCATATCTCCAAGCCAAGACAATAGTGTAGTAGCCCCAAGTCAGTCATGTCAAAGGATCTTTTGAGGTGATTCTTCACAATATTAAGATGTTCTTTTGAAATTCATGTGATCATAAGATCATCTACATACAAATCAAGATTGATGATTTATGTTCCAACCTTCTTTATATATAAGTTAAAATCTGAGGGGCTACGAGTAAAACCATTGTACAAAAGCTGATCATCTCTTTTGGTGTACTATGACCTAGGAGATTCTTTGATTCCATAAAGTGATTTGATGAGATGACATACCTTTTTAGGATGTTTTTCACCAACAAATCCTTCTAGTTGGGTCATGTATACTTCTTCCTTTAGATCACCATTAGGAAAAACACTTTTGACATCCATTTACTGAATTCACCATCCATTCTGTCCTGCGAGTGCAAAAACAAATCTGATGGTCTTGATCTTTATAGTGGGTGCAAAGGTTCCTTCATAGTCAATTCCCTCTTTTTGAGCATATAATTTTGCTTTGAGTGTACTTTATGTTTATCAATAGATCCATCTACCTTATATTTTATCTTGAAAACCCATTTGAAACCTATAGGTTTCTTTCCTATTGGTAGGTCGATAAGTTACCAAGTTTCATTATTCATGAGTGAGTCATATTCGACATCCATCACTTTCTTCCAATGATGCTGAGCTAAAGCTTCATAAACATTTTCAGGTTTAGAGATATCAACTATTGTAATCATAAGTGCAAAATTTACCTCATGTCTTGTTTGACTCTACATTCTTACTCCAGATGAATGAGTGTCTCTATTGGTACCTAGTACTGACTTCAAATGACAACTTTGCCATTGTTGGGATGTACTTCTTGGGGGATGTGAAAAACTCTCTCCTTATGGCTCTGGAGGATCTAATTCTCTAAGATCAACATACATCTCTCCTTATGGATCTGGAGTTTCCTTATTATCTTACATAGGTAATAATCAGTGAGATGTGGTTGGTATTGATTCACCATTTTGTATCTCAAAAGATGATTCATCAAATACCACGATTTTGCTTTCATAGATTTTCCTTGATTCGGGATCCTTGAGATGATATGCCTTCTAAGAATAAAAGAATGAAACTTTTATTAACTTGAACTGATGCATTTGAGCATCAACAAATACAAGTATATTACAGTTACAAAACTATAATTGCCATTACAACAAAGCAAAACTAAATGCCATACAAGATTAGTTATAAAATCGATCAATTAACAAAACCCACAAACAATGTAATAATCATAATATATTACATTTATATATTATGCTAAAATTCCCCCCTTTATTACATTATTTTTACAAATGTACCCTCAGAATAGATCAAATTTCACCTTGCCAAGAGACTTGGTGAGAATATCTGCTACCTATGAATCCATCGGGTAGTATTGGAGTTGAATATGGTGATTCAAAACTTGTTCTCTGATAAAATGACACTAAACCTCAATGTGTCTGGTTCATTCATGAAAAACTATATTCTTTACAAGCTTCAAAACATCTTGATTATCATAGAATAGGATTGGTTTCTGATCTTCAGGAGAATCTCCATATCAAACAAAATGTGATGTATCCATATTACTTCACACATAGAAACTATTGACTACTTTTTGTTAATCCATATAATGGGTTCAGATCTGAGATGAAAAATGTATCCTAAATTTGATTTCCTATCATCAATAGATCCAGCATAGTCTGAGTTAGTGTTCTCCTGGAAGAAGAACTAATTATTCTTCTTGTATTCTAAACCGTACTCAAGTGTGCCTCAAACATATCTCAAAACATATTTTACTGCAACCCAGTGACATTTCTTTAACTCCTACATAAATCTATAAAGATAGCTCATAGAAGAACATATATCTGGCCTGGAGTAGTTCAAGTATATGAGACTCCTGATGAGTTATCTATAGAGAGTTTCATCTACTTCAGGGGAATCCTAGAAATGACAGAGTTGTAAACATTTCTCCATCAGTGTCAAAAGAGGTTTATAGTCTAACATTCTATACTTTTCTAGGAGTGTCTTGATGTATTTCATTTGGGAGATAAATATATGATTCTATTTCTGCCATATCTCCTAGCCAAGACAATAATGTACTAGCCCCAAATCAGACATATCAAAGGATTTCTTCAGATCATTCTTTACTACATAAACAAGATCATCTAAACTACTAGTGATCACAAGATCATCCACATACAAGACAAGAATGAAAATATCTATACCAATCTTGTTGATATACAAATTGGAATCAGAGGGGCTACAAATGAAACCATGTTGTAATAGGTAACTATCTATTTTTATATACCATGCTTAAGGTGCTCATTTAAGTCCATAAAGAGACTTAACTAGATGACATAACTTATATGGATTTTTCCCATCGATGAAACCTTATGATTGGGTCATGTATACTTCTTTCAAATCACCATTTAGGAAAGCACACTTGACGTCCATCTACTCATGTTTCCATCCATATTGTGTTGCGAGCGTATAAATAATTCTGATGGTGTTAATCTTCACAGTGGGTTCAAAGGTCTCCTCATAATCAGTGTCCTCTTGCTGACCATAACCCTTTGCAACAATTGATGTTTTATGTTTGTTGATGGATCCATCTGTCTTGTAATTTGTTTTGAAGATACATTTGTAGCCAATAGATTTATTTTGTATAGGCAGATCAACAAGTTCCCACGTCCCATTCTTGATGAGAGCATCATATTCTGCTTACATAGCTTTCTTCCATTACGGTTGACTTAAGGCCTCTTGAACTTCTTTGGTTTGGTGTTGTCAACCACTAAACTCATGAGTATAAGATTGACTTCATCTCAAACCCGTCTTCTTGTTTGAAATATTGATGATGTGTCTAGAGGAGAGCTTAGTTGTGAGTCTTTGATTTTGTAATCTATCCATTTAAGATGTCATTATAGCTATTGATTTGATGAATAATTACCCTATAAAACACCAAGATAAACAAATAATTCTCCTTCTTGTAGCTCACCTTCTTCATGCTTGTCATCTAACTATGGGAAAAGTCTATGTGAGGTGGTTTGGTCTATCTCCTTCTGTACCAATGAGTCAAATGATGACTCAACATAGACCACATTAGAACATTCATAAATAATCTTCATCTTAGGATCCATGAGATGGTATGCTTTGGACGTAGTGTTATACCCCAAGAAAATACACTAGAGGGTCTTTGGCTCAATCTTCTTTCTCTTCTTATCTGGAACATGAATATAAGAAGTACAGCCAAATACTTGAAGATGAGAAATAGATGGTTTATGACCACTCCATACCTCTTTTAGTGTCTTGTCTAGCAAGATCTTCATTGGTGCTCTATTGAGAAGATATAAAGTTATCTTTGCTACTTTGGCCTAGAATTATGTCATCAACTTTATAGTGGATAGCGTGCAACGAGCCATTTCCATGACTAACAGATTGTGTCATTCTACTATTCCATTCTATTGCGGCATGTAGGGAGAAGTTAGGTGCTACTTGATGTCATGTTGCTTTAGGAATGATGAGAACTCTTTTAATGTGAATTCCCTTGCTCGATCTAAGGGAAGGAGTTGAATATTCGCTCTTTTATTTGAGAAAGAACACCCAAATATTGTGATAAAGGTCATCAAAAAACAACTAAAAGTACTTGAATCCTCATTGGGATGCTAGCATGGGTCCATATAGATCAATATGCACCATAATAAGTTGTTCTTTGGCATGTAAGCAACTCAGCTCAAATGAAACCCAATATCATTTTCTTGTAGAACAACCTAAACATATCGGCAAAGAACAAAAAAGATGAGGAATTCCTCATATCATTGCCTTGGAACTAAGTTGGAAGAGGAAACTAGTAGATAGATGCCCATATCGGTAGTGCCAAAGTGCAGTGGATTCTATTGTAGAGGTTGTGAGTGAAACTTCACTACTTGAAACTACATCTAAGGCAAATAAGTGATCCTTCAAGAAAGATTTAGCAATAACCTAACCTTCTCAGGAAATGAGACATGATTTGATTCCTTCTTGGACTAGAAACTCTAATTTTATCTTATGATTCAATAATTAATTAACAGATAAGATATTTTTTGTCAAAATAGGGACATAGAATACCTTTGTGAGAACACAACATCTTCTTTCGAGAGGAATGGTGACACACCTAATTCCTTCTACAATGTAATCTTTATCATCATCTATTCAAACTTGATCTCTATTTGGGTGAGTTGATAGTGAATCAAAGAGTTCTTTATATCCAATCATGTGCTTGCTAGCACCAGAGTCTATTAACCAAACTTTGGTTGCTTATGTTGAAGTTTGGGAGACTATTACAAGGTCATCGTGGGCTCCATATGATGTTTCTTATACTAATTTATCATTTGATGCATTCTCCTCTTCCTTTTTTGATGCTACATGCCCTTTTTGCTTCCAATGTCGAGGACATCTCTTAGATTTATTTGAATCTTCTTTACTAGAAGATCCCTCTTGACTAGATTAGCCTTGAGCTAAGGCATTATACCAACAATGATCAGTGTTGTGTATCTAGGTTTTGAAAATATAACACCACTGCTACAGCTTCTTACTCTTCTTTTGTTGTTGATGTTGTTGTGGCTAATTCTGAGGTTCTTTCTTGAATTTTGGACCCTGTTACTTAGACATCAAGGCTTTGTCCTCAAATTATTCATGCACAAACTATATTGCTTCCTCTTATTGAAGCAAATTGACCAGTTCTTTGAAAGATACCACTTTATTTATTATGTTATGTGTCATTACAAATGTGAAAAACTGAGATGGGAGATCTCACAACATGTTTGTAACCAACATCTTGTCCTTGATCTTCTCTCTAAGTGTAACAAGTTATGCTCATAGTTGTGCAACCTGTCGTAAGAACTCTTCAACCTTTTCACTTGATTTCATACTGAGTGTATGAAGAAGTGATTGAAAATGTGGAATTATAGTCTAGTTTTTGCCTCATATATTTTTGATAGAATGTCCCATGCCTCCGTTGACATCTATGCATCATAAATATGCAGGTGTACTTCATCAACAATACTGAGAGTTATCAGCATGAGCACTTTTGCATCTAACTTGTCAAACTTATTTTTCTCATGTTGGCCAACAGGACAGGTCACTATTCCAGTGATGATGCCCCATAATTCTTCAAATTGAAGAATTTTTCACATCTTCATCTTCCAGGTGGTAAAATTTGGCCTTTTCAAGAGCTAGGCATCTAACAAAATCAACATGGGTGCATATAATTTTGTGTCTATTTTCTTACATTATTTTTCTATGAAATTTACAAGAAAAATAGGATATGTAGCTTCAAAGTTTCAAATTTTCTTTATTAATATTTATTTACAAATAAGTGTGTCTATTTTAAAGGGTTTACACTATTTTCATCAACAAAGGTATGTCACTAAAAGATGGACTCAGTATGCTGATGCAGTCAAATGCAAATGCTTGTTGGGGCATTCTTCTTCATGTTAATCATCTATATCATAGCCTTCTTCAATATTTTTACCAATCTTGTAAGCCTGGCACTTCACATCAAACAAGAAGTAACTAAGGATTCCCTAGCATATTATTTCAGCAAGTTGAATATTGCCGATGTCTTTGAGGGCAAATTTTAAGGCAAAATAGAATCCTATGGGATTCATTCAATCTTCATGTTTTTAAATTTTCAAAATACTTTTTAAAGTACCTTATTTGTTGTCTGCCACCTTTCATAGTCTCCTTATTGTTATGCTTAGCTCCTTAAAATCATCTCCTTCAAGTGTAGATGTTGTAACCCTTCATGGGCTTCCACGCTTCTTGGCAGATCTTATTTTCTAGTAGCTCACTTTTTCCAAGCTTGAGATGGTGATTTGGGTTTCACCATTCAATATTGCATCAATATTTTCTTGACATGCTTTTTATACAATGATTTGGTGTTCACTTTGAATGTAGACTTCAAAGGTATGTTCCTTGGCTACATGTGAAGAGTGTCCTTCAATGGGATAACTTTCCATCCACTTCAAGGCTCATCACTTTATTTTATATCACATGCTTTCCCATCTTAGGGTATCACCGTTGGCATGCATTGTAACTTTTTTGTAGGTAAGCATCAACTTTCTTCCACCGTGGTGATCAAGCTTCCTTGCTTGCATCACTATCTTCACCCTTGAGCAGGCTTCGAAACCACAGGCTCTATGAATGCTCTCATACCATAGCAAGAATAAGAGAATTAAATTTTATTGATTTTAACCCCTATATACAAGCATTAATAAATACAAGTATATTATAGTTACAAAATTGTAACTGCCATAAGAACAAGGCAAAACTAAATGTTATCTAAGATCAGTTAAAAAACTAATGAGTTAACAAAACCTGCAAATAATGTAATAAGAATTATATATTATGCTTATACATTAGGATAATACCTTTGAGGTTATGTTACATCCTAATAGGATACATGTGAGTGTTTTGGACTTACGTTTATTCCTCTTTTTAGCTGGTACATGCATATATGTTGTACAAATAAATACTCATAAATGAGAAATAGATGGATTTTTACCACTCCATACCTCTTCAGGCATTTTATCCTTCAAAATTTTTATTAGTTACCTATTAAGAAGATACACAGTTATCTAGACTACTTTTTCCCAATAGCATTTCTCTAGCTTTATTATTGATAACATACATCGAGCCATCTCCATCATGGTATGATTGCATCACTCAACAACACCATTCTATTGGGGCATGTAGGGAGAAGTCAAAGTTTGTTTTATACCTTACTAGTTCAAGAATGTCAAAAATTTCTTTGACATGAATTCCCCCCTCGATCTGAGCATAGGTGAAGTAGACTCTGTCATGTCTCCTTCACAACCTACTGATAGAAGATATAGAAATGTTGAAGTGCTTCACTCTCCTTCTTTATGAAGAATACCCACATCTTTCAAGAGTAGTCATCCACAAATTGTTGGAAGTACTTATATCTTGAGAATGAATCAAGTAGTGTGTCACATAGATTAGTGTGAAAAACCTCCAATAGTTTCTTGGCATGAAATGAGCTTCATTTGAATAGATCCCTATGTTGTTTAACTACAAGGAAACCATGTAAAATGGGTAAGGAACTAGATAGCTTTGGAAGTCCACATACCATCCCTTTAGTAATTAACTTGTGTAATGAACTGACAGATAAATGACTATACCAGTAGTGTAAGAGGGTAGTAGATTCTACTATTGAGGTAGATAATGCTACTATAGAATATGAAACAACATCAAGAGCAAATAATTTATCTTTAAAAAAAGTTTTAGCAAGAAATTTACCTCTTCATGATATCATGGATGTTTTTATTCCATTTTCAACAAGAAATTCCACCTTTAGATGGTTATTCAATAGTTGGCTAACTGATAAGAGATTAGACATCATTCCAAGAACATATAGTACCTTTCTTAGTGTATATTTTCAAATTCTAAAAGGAATGATAACTTTTCCTATTCCTTTCACATTGTAGTCTTTGTCATCTACAATCCTAACCTGATCTCTAGTGGGTTGGTCTGATAGTGAATTGAATAGCTTCTTACTGATTGACTTATGTTTGGTGGTACCAAAGTTGATCAACTAGATATTTCTTGTGCGCTATGAGATCTGGGAGACTAGTATCAAGTTATTATCTTCATTATATATCTCTTCTTGAGATATATCATCTTGTTGAGTAGTGAGATGTCCCTTCTTCTTCCATTGATGGGGACATCTTTTCAATTTTTGAGAATCATCTCACTCCAATGTGTTGGTAGACCCTTGTTTTCAAGAATTATACCAATAGTTGTCTATGTTGTGAGTATTGGCTTGATAGATATGACACCATTTCTTTGACTTTTGAGATTACTAATGTCAAGACTGTTGATGTTGTTTCTATTTCTATGGCTACTTCACTGAAGTCCATTTACAATACTTTTAGCCTTGTTTCCCCTTTTAGATAAGATCTTTATCTTTGAACTCATCTTGGACTGAGTTCATAGCTTCTTCTTATTGCAATAGGTTTATGAGATCTTTGAATGATACTAATTGTTTGGTGACATTCAGTGTCGTGATGAACACTCTAAATTTATAAGGCAGTGATCTCAAGGTAATCTAGACCAAGAGATCATCTTCTACCTTCTCATCATGTGCTATTAACTTCATCCATATTTGAGACACTCAATAAAATAATTATTCAACTTTCTCATTAGACTCAATGGTGATTATGTGAAGTATTGATTCCAAATGGAGGATATTTATCTTATTCTTTGCCTCATATATGGTTGCTAACTTATCCTATGCTAACTTTGGATCGTCAACATCCTTGCTATGTGGTTGGACATCATTAGTGATGCTTAGCATGATTAGCATCACGGCTTTGGAAGTAGCCTTATCATAGTTTTCACATTCATCGGCATTGGTGGGAGCTTGCTAATCTCTTATCACAATTTCCCATAGTCCTTCAAACTAAAGAATTATGTGCATCTACATTTTTCATGTAGAATAATTTTTCCCCTTAAGAATTTGGGCATATGAAAAGAGTAATTTTGGAGAAAACATATTTAAAAATATATTATTTTATAAAATTTAGAAAAACTAAGATTTACATTATGTACCCCTTTCATGATTTTAAATCTAATATTTTTCCACTATCTCATCCAATACTCGAGCTCTAACATTTTAGAGCTTCAATGCTAGTTGCTTTCCCTTGGGACTCCTATCTTCAGCTAGAAATCATAAACCACAAAACATAAATAATAATATTGGGCTCATCGATTTTGGTAATTGGAATGGGTACAATATAAATCCCTTAACAAGGTTCCATTGGGGGGAAAGTCTAATTCCAATAGTGATAGTAGTTCTAGATCCAATAGCGTATATTTAATTTTTTGCAGTTAAAAATCTCATAGACCATATACTATGTAGACTCTTCAATACTTGAGCAGATTGAGAGGGAATGTATCGAGGCTCAGACATGGCTTTACTCACCTTTGCCGATGGCTATTACATAGGATTGTTGTCACAATATCTTGCTTATTGCTTGCACCTATAAGTATCATTCCACATCTCAGGACTGCTACATCTTTTATCTCCTACCAATTGCTACTATTGTTTCACATGATGGTGTTTACCAATATTTTTGGCTACTACATCTTATCTTAGTGATTTATGTGCTACTTCATCGAACTGTTGCACCTCTACTACTACCTTGATTAGGTGTCATTTGACTTCTAGCATCTATGCATATTTTTCAATAATTGGAGTCTACACCTCTCACCAAACTATTGTGTGGTCTTTTTTTTTTTCACTGGCTGCTACATTTTATTTCTTCCCATGATCTTCTATCAGTTCTCATCTCTCTACTTTTTGTTATCATATCAGGCTCTCTAGGCTTTAGCTTTCACTGAAGGAGCTGGTAATCAGTGATAGCAAGACTTCTAGTATCTTATTTTCTTCTTTTGACCTTTGTCTTAGTCTACCACTTCAAATGGTTAAATAGACCTATGTTCTTTACTTTCTCCTATGGCTAATACACCAAGCTATCTCTTTCTACAATGTTGCACTTCCATTGTGCTTGTTTTGATATATACATTATTCAATATAAGACTTCTCTTTTACAAATTGAAATATGTGTTGCATGTATTTATTTTATCTTCTCTCCATGCATGTATCTATTTGTGGTGAAATTTTTCTCAAACTTCAATGGTTTTTGGCAAACAATTTTTCCTTCTTCCACCACCACATTCAGCTCATGCATAGAATGCCTTTCATGGCTAGGACTACTATGTCCTACTTCCACACTACTACAACTTTCCATCGATTCTTATTTTTATGCTATATTACTACACCCAAGACATTTAGCACTTTCCTAAGCTTCTATTACATTCTATGTATTCTTTGTTATAGGTGTCTACCAAACTTTTCAAAGCATCTTTCTCCATAGACTTCTTCCTGCTAGATCTCTTAGAATTATCTGGCTCTAATACCATATTCTTATCAAACTTAAAAATATTTTTCATTGATTTGAAAATAACCCTATACATGGGTATTTATACATCTATTCAAATTTTCCTGATTGACTGTCTAGATTATTCCATAACCAATAGTTTATCCCTATAAGGTAGGGATTAGCATTATCCCTTGTAGTATTTTGGAATAATGTAACATTTATGCTATGATGTTAGTCTTGTGTTTATTGTCTTCTAATCCATAAATTTCACTATCTTTTCTTTTTTCTTCTTTGGTTCATGTTGATTCTAATCTACATCTTCATCTTTAACCAAAAATACTTATCCTCCACTAAAGTTATTGTCTTTGTTTTACCAAAATATTCAACTAAACCACTAATGTACAATTCATTTATTATATTGTCTCTTAGAGACCTTATTAAAATACATGATTTTTTTCCTTTGAAGAGATAACCATCATGTATAATACACTTTTTATAAATATTGATTGTATCACCTTTCAATATATTCCTAGATTGGTCAACTATCTTGCTGAATTATAGATCAATATCATATAATTATTTCATAAATTCAAATATAACTATTTCACTCCCCATAGTAGTTATAAGCCACACTCATCTACTCAAAGCATCAACTACCTGATTCTATTTTTTTAATTTATGCTTGAACACATAAGTATAACCCTACAAGAAATACAACCACTTTGCATGCCTATGATTTAACTTCTTTTGAGTATTTACATACTCAAAAGCCTCATGATTAGTAAATAGAATAAAGTGCTTAGGCACTAAGTAATGCTTCCAATGTCCTAATGATTGTACAATGGAATAAAATTGAACATCATATGCATAATACTTTGTTCTTACCCCATTAAATTTCTTGATAAATTATGCTATTGGTTTCCCTTCTTGACTCAACACAACACCAATTCCCATAAATAATATATCACAATTTACCTCAAACACTTTAATAAAATTTGGTAATGCTAAAATAGGCTTTTTAGTAATATTTTTATTTAACAAATTGAAACTTTTTGGTATTAAATTTTTATTACTATCTTTTCCTATCATATAATTTGTTATTAGTGCAACAAGACTACGGAAATTATTAATAAAATTTATATAAAAAAGTTTCTAAACCATAAAAATTTATTACTTATGGGATGCTCTTTGGGATAAGCCACTCAACATTTGCCTTTACTTTTACAATCCATTATAACACCATCTACTAAAATTACAAATCCCAAAAATACCAAATTGTTTCTCATAAACCTACACTTCTTCAAATTTTCATAGATTTTTTCTTTTGATAAAAATTATAATACCATTATCAAATGTTGTAATTATTATTCTTTACTCTTACTAAATTTAGAATATCACCAAAATTAATTAGTACAAAATTATCACTATATTCTCATAGCATTATGTTCATCAACCTGATAAATGTGATGGGTGCATTATATGACCATCCACTCATAAAAACCAACTTTAGTTTTGGATGTTGTTTTCCTTTCATCTCCTTCATGAATGTGAATCTAATAGTAACCACTTATTAAATCAATCTTGGTAAATATTTTACTCCTACAAGAACATCCATCATATCATCTAAATGGGGTACGTGAAATTTATACTTGATTTTAATTTTATTGATTTCTATACAATCCACATACATCTTCCACCCTCCATCTTTATTTAGAGTTATCAATGCTAGTGTTTCAAATGGACTCATGTTCTCCCTTACTACACCATTCCTTACCAATTTCGTAATCTACTTATTCAATTTTGCATGTTTTATTAGACCCATCCTATAATTTTCCTTATTATGGAAATATAATCCTATAATCAAATAAGTATGACATTGAATATCTCTCTTTGTTGGTAAACCATTTGCTAACTCATCAAATATAACGCCTGCATATTCTTTCAACACTAGTTCTAATTCAACTGACCATATTTTCACCAATTCTATCTCTTCTTTCTTCATTACTAAGTCATAAAATCAACCTATCATCTTCATGTCTTTGATAAATTCTTTTATAGTTAGCATGATTTTAAGAGGTAAAAAAATTACCTTCAAACCACCTTTCGATAAACTATTTGTTATTTGATCTATCATGAACTATTTTTCTACCAAATAGTCATGGGCTTTCTAATAATACATGACATTCATTTATTGGTATAAGATGACACCATTTTTAATCCATGTATGTCTTACATATAAAAAACATTATTAAGTACTTTTCATTTACTATGATTTCATCCCCTTTAATAAACCATAAAATATGATAAGGATTATGATGTATTTCAAGCTACAAACCTAAGTTATCAATCATATCTTTAGAAAACATATTTTACAAGTACCACTGTTTATAATTATTTTGTATATCTTACCTTATCGAGTACACATTGTCTAAAATATATTTATTCATAGCCATGCAACACCACCTTATTTATCATACAAATGTTATTTTCATTGATTAAACATTGTTCTTATTATCATGATATTTTCTCCAATATCTACTACTCTAACATCGGTATTTTGATCTTCTATTTTAGTTTCAACAAAATTCAATCTTGGGTGATCTTCTTACCTCTTTTCTTGATCTTAGTAGCATTGGCACTCAAATGTTCTATTGTCTTATTATACACATCCATATTAAAAATAAGATCAAAACTAATTTGTAAACTATCCTCTGCCACCACCACAGATTCATCTTCTCTAAATCCTTTTCTTCTTTGCTGGGTTTGAAGCCCTTGTCTATTATCTTCTTGTCTTTTCTATACCATGTGATGATTCTCATCTATTGGTATTAAATCATGCTCCATTTGTATTAAATTCATATCATTCCTTTATAAGATTGGATTGTCATCTTCTTGACCCAATAGACATTCTTCTAAAATTTTGTCTACTTTATTTCTCTTCTTCCTTGAAATCTAACAGATAACATTCCTCCATGAAAAGTATTATATGAATACTTAATTCATCTTGAATATAAAAATTTAAACCATTTAGACACCTTCCAGTCATCTACTCTTCTGTCCCATCATTCTCCACTTGTATGGAAAGCTTGTAAAATTCATATGTGTACTCTTATATAATATTACCCTTCTACCTCAAATTTTAAAATTCTATCTATAAAGTTTGTGGATAATCCATAGGAATAAATTTCTCCTTTGGCTTCTTGTATATCTTGTTCCATGAGTTGATATTTTCTTTGTCTTTTTGTTTGCTAGCGATCCCACTAAATCATTGCATGACCCTTCAATTTTATGCATGCAAAATTTAACTTCTCGTCTTCTCTCACTATTCTTCATTTAAAAATATTCTCTATGTTATTCATTTAATCTACCAACTCCTCTAGTTTTAAACTTCCTCTATAATCTGGAATGTCAACATTGATTCTCTTTTACTTTCTTGTAAAGATCAAACCATCATCTCTTCCACTAAAGGTATTTTTTCTTGTTGCTCCTCTTGCATAATTTCATCCTCATGATATATGTCATATTATACATTATCTTTTGCTCTCCTTTATATTTTGATTCATAATGATCTCGGTTAGTCATTTTAGTTTTATCTATAGATGTTATATAGTATGGTTCATTTGAGTGATTTATCCGCATCCTCTCACCATATCTTACATGTTGAAGATTCTAACTTTCTTTGATATGAAATAATAAACATGAATACCATCAAGGTAAATAAAACTCTAATAAGCCATGATTATGAATAATAGTGAGTATTGTTTTATATTAAATGATTCAAATAATTATAAACCATGTATAAATAAGCCTCAACTCAGAATTGAAGTTGACATGCAAAGTTTTGAAATCTAAAAATTTGACCTACTATTTTTAGCAACAGTTATTTTTATTAAGTGTTCCATACAAGTGCACGTAGCTCTAAAAATCTCTAAAAATAAATTCAACACAAAAAATAACCTATTAGATAAATCTCAACTAAAGTTTAAATATTGTAACAAAAATAAATAATTTCTAAATTTAGAAAAAAAAATTGAAAATATTATTAAATTGCATTTTTTAACCCTCATATGGTCACATATGACCTCCAATAAAATATAGAAAATGTCTCATAATCAAAAAGAAAGATTATGATAATATTAAACTTTTTGAGATGGTTACTTTAACATCAAAATGCGATCAAACAAAACTACAAATAAAAAATTATACCCTACAAAAATTTGACTTATTTTTCTACATCAAATTAATTGATGATTTTATCAACATTAAACTATAATTATTATTTTAAATATAAACCTTTATCTTCTTTATATGTGTGTGTCAATAAAACCACCACTACTAAACACCATAAAAAATTAATATGCCTTTACACCCAACAAGATGTATTTACACCCAACTCCTTATTGATATTAAATTTTATTAATAAAAAGACCAATAACTTCTTTGAATGATGAGTATTTTTCCCAGCTATACAATAAGCATTATAAATCTAAATTTCCTTCGTGGTAATATAATTTTAGTCATGTGCGTGTAAATTATGAGGATAAAATGATGAATAGTATATATAATAAAATCAATAATAATATAATTTTAATAAAATATGTATATTTTTTAAATTAATAATTGAGTCTAAAATTAAGACCAGTATATACAATCAATTTAATGATAATATAATTTCAAAGAAGTATATCTAAAAATAATGTATATAATCAAATCAAGGATAGTCAATTTAATATTATTTTTAAATTAACTAAAAATATTATTAATTTTTTTAATAGAAATTTTAAATGATATTATTGCATTCACAATTTCAAAAATGAATACTAAGCATATAAAATTTTAAACATATAATCAAGAAGTTTATATTTTTTTTATATATATTTTTCATAGAAATAATTTCTATAGATTTTACACAAATTAAATATTTTTTAATATAATAAAGAAATATTGTAACCCTTATTTATATTGGAATGTTTTAAATTAAAATATATAAAATAATATTAAACATGTATTTCATCTTAAAATTTATAATAATAATAATTATTTTTTAAAATAATTTGAAAATAATTTTATAATCGTATTCATAAAAAACAAATTGAATGATACATCGACTTTATTATTCAAATTTTAAAGATGGACTGTGGGTGACCTAGACTCACCTTTGTTTAGACCCACGGTTAAGTCTTAATCAAGGTTGAATCCATTAATTAATAAATTTAATATTCTTGGTATCATTTTTTGTTTCATGTAACCTTTGATTATATCATATTGGATCAAGGAAAAAGAGATATATGGTTATGGTAGTCTTAATAATCTAATGATGATTTTAATTTTATTATATCTCATCATTCCAAAAATGTTGCATTATGAGTTTGGTATTTGTGTGGGTAGCATGGGTTTGTAAATGGGTTTCCATCTTATTTATAATATCTATGGTCTAATTATTTTTAAGGGTTTGAATATTATCCATTAGTGTAGTATATTATTCAATACAGTATAGGCAAGAGATTTAGAACTAGACACCCAAAAGAGAGAAATATACCATAGTAGTTCGATTGAAGACAGTATTCAACTTGTATATTGTTGTTCTATATAGACCTTTTACCACATATATACTTATCACTTTAAGGTTTAATGACATTAAAACAAATTAGACCTCATGTTTTAAGGTTGATTATTATCTATTTATACCTTGGAAGATAATAAAACGAGATGTGACTATGTAAAGGATAAAGTCTTTATTTTCATTAAAGAGAAAGGGCTATAATTTTAAAATAAAGCATGATCAAAAAATAGAACACCTTAAACCACATAGCCAAAAAATGCATGGTAGGAAACTAATATGGAAGAAGGCCACAAGATAGAAAAGTGAACAAGCCATTATCAAAGTTGTAAACACGATGCATAATACATAGATTATATTAAATGGGGTAGTGACCAATGAATATAAGGGTCTTAATATAATTTGATGGAAATCAATATGAGAGGAATGTATTTAATCTATAAGTATATTTCAAATACAAGAATGAAATTATTTTTGTGTAGGCAACCATTAATAGTTAACTCCTATAAAGAAGTAAATAGAAAAGATAAAAAAAATACCAAAATAATTATTCAAGTTATATTATCATGTAGATCACATTTACTCAATTAAATGTGACTTGACCAAATGAAAAAAGTGGTTCCATGAATTAATGGTTGACAACACAATGCTAAGAAATAAAATAGTTATATATAACAAGTATCTCCTTGAATAAGGGTTTTCTTTCACTCTATTTAATTAGTTCAGATGACTAGATCATCAAATAATGGGTGCATTCATTTAGTTAATTACTTTTACAAAACACCCATGGATTATTATGGTAGTCTTACTCTCCTTTAATTTTTGAGTTTTATTTTTTAAAATAAAGAACTTTGATGTTGATAAGTATTCATGTCATGAGAGTGGAGAATAAGGGTGAAACGACACATATATGGATTAATTGATCCTAAAATTAACATAATTGGTACACATTATTTAGTGAGTTGAGCCGTAGGAGAAAATAATAATGTTTAACAATGCTTAATTTTCATTTAGTTGAAACATGGTGTTCAATGTATAAAATAGTGATAAGATTCCTCACTAACCCTTATGGATGTGTGTACTCACCATAGGAGTGGTTAGTGGAGTATGACATAAAATCATCTCTTAATATGTTATAAAATTATGATCATCCTTATGAAATTCTAACAAATGGAACCAATGAAATATATTTTTGACATATGATACTTGTGTTCTAATTTTCATCCTTACCTTAATTTTGTAAGAGATAACTTAAACAAATGTTGGGCCCAAAATCCATCTATGTATAGGGTCCACACCAACACAATAAACACTTGGGAATGAGGAAATCACTTATCATGATTATTGTATTCTCATCTAGTGACACTAGTTGGTAGGTGGCTAAAAACTCCTTTTTGGCTCAATCATCATTGAGAATCGGGTGCATGGGATAATGAATGCTCATTAAAAATATATGGTGGAGATGGTGGAATGAGTAACTTCAGTTCTAGCTGAGCAATCAACATGATTCATTGCCATGATCCTAAGATGCTTCAAAGATCTATAAAAGTAGACTGAGTTTAGCTAGCAAGAGGAAAAAGAGATGATTTGAGAAGTAAAGCCATGGTAGATTGATTCTAGATGTTATGTTTACCATTAGAGTTAGATCTTAGTTTTGGATGAGTTTGATGCTCCCCATTGTAATTCCCAAGCTCACCTCTGAGCCTCTGGGCCTTTATGAGCTTAGGTCGAGCATATGCTCAGTTTCTATTGACTTATATATGTATTATTATTGAACTTTGTTAATAATGAAATATTTGTGCAATGTTAAATGAATTGAATGCTTAAGTCTGTATTATGTGTGTTGAGATCTCATGATATTCTAACCTAACTCATATATGGCATATATGTAGCTCATGATGACTCCCATCACTTATATAAGAAGTAATCTAAGCATGGGTAAGACCCTGCACCTCACAATGATACCCATGCCTAAGTGAAATCCTATGCCTAATTCCTTTAACTAGATACCTAGTAACCCCTCAATCACCTACATTATATTAATCTAAGGTTACCAAAGGCTTGCACCCATGATGCTATTGACCTAAATGACATCCACTTGTGCCTAACATATAGTGGGATTTTCTCTATTGTGAAGATGGCTTGCATGCATGACTATAGAATGATCATTGTACTAACTAAAGCCCTCAAAGGATAGAGTTACACCATGCCATAACTATCCTAACATAGACCCCAATCCCTTCTCTATTACACTTCGAGTGAGAAGACAAGGATTAAACCATATGTGATGTGATGTCAGTGCAGTTGATTGTCAAATGTTGAGCATCATAGAATTAGTTAACACCAACACCTTGTTGGACCAAGTCTAATCTGACCTGGAAAGCTATATGAGTCCCTAACTAGGGACATGATCAAAACACCTAATTTTCTACAACATTTTGGTTATGTTATCAAGATTGTTAAATTTTGTTTCTATAATGGTGCACTAGGACAATGATATGACTCTCTCTCAATAAAATTGAGTACTAGCTAGAACAAGTGGAAGACATTTTTATACTTAGGTATCCAAATTGAATAGGACATAACCCAAGGAAGTGGATCTAGAACCACTTGTTTAATGCCTTGTATGAGGTTTTAGTTTACAACCTATTGAATCAAGTGTACCGATGGTTGGTTGTTTATGTGACACATAGATGTTAAATCCATGAAAAGTGTCTTGAGTAGATGAAAGAGTATCTAAAAAGGTTTGAGAACTTAGATGCCAATTGGACTAGATCTACATACATATGGTGGGAAGTGGTAATGAATAGATACATGTTTAAATTCATAGTATCGATGTACTGATGCCCTAAAAAAGTGAAATATCAGTTCTTGTGCTAACCAAGAGGCACATTTATAAATGAACTTGGTAACAAACTCGATAAGCTAATGGTGGATTATGGATTTGAGACCATGAGGATAGAAGGCTAAAGTCCTCTCATATATGAGTAGTGTAATTTGTAAGAAGGGGATGTGTAAGGAGGCATAATGGAAGGGGATGAGTAGATTAACATCTAAGAGTTCAAGAGATAGGCTTATAATAAAAGAAGGCATGGGTTAATGGAATATCTAGAACCTAAAAGTGCTGAGAGTACTGATGGAAAGTGAAAAGGGCATAGAGAAGGATATCTTGAATAGAATCAACACCTAGAGGAAAGAACCTGTGAAGCCATCAAACAAGATCCATAGTTCATGGGCGCATGCTCGGGGTCCCTACATAGATTGACCATTAGATATGTGTTAGATGCACCTACTAAATTTAAACCTATAGTGTGAGATCATGTGTTAGATCCCCCATAGGAAGATAAAATAGTGAAAATTGACCTCATTATTGACTTAGAGTTTGATGATTTTATACATTTGGACCAAAATTTTATGATTGAGTAAGTTATTCCTTATGAGTAGGTAAGTGAGGATACCTCTAGACCTCAAAGAACTAGCCTAACTAAATAGAACATGAGCAGAAGCAACCCATTCCAACCAATGTTAGCTATGTAGCATGGGTAAAAACCCAAAATAAGTGGCCCTGTGGCACTAGTCAATTATACAACACCATCATCTTCATTAGTGCTAGCAGTAATCATGGGACCAACACCTAACCTAGTGTCGGGAGGCATTGGAGGACCAACACCAAGACTCATACTAGGGGAATAAGTGTTTTAGAAATCAGCTAATCCCACACCCTAGATTTATTATGAAATTGCCATACATCTACCTAATTATTGAGGTGTGGAGAATGTTGTTGAGCATGTCCTCAAATGTGAATTATAGTATCATGCTTGGGGAATAACCTAGTTTTTGATAACCTTTCTTGATTATGCACATAATTTGTATAGGAAGTTTGATCCTAATGAGTATATGGTTGATTATGACACCCTAAAGGAAGCCTTCTTGAAGGAGTTTGATAGACCTAAGTTTTATCAACAGAGCATTGCTACACTTAAAGAGATCAACCAGGGATTATTAGAGAGTGTGCACTTGTATGATGTTAGACTCAAGACTCTCCTTTATAAGCTCCCTCATGATATTCACCCCTCTTAGCATTAAAAATGGTTTATTAGAGGATTGGGAGTACCTTTTAGAAGGATGTTATCGATAAAAACAATCATAGACCCTCAGGAAGTGCTTCAATCCATGCTTAGTGCCAAGGTAGTGGGGAGTGCTGATATAGAAATTAGACCTTTCATAGAGGCAAAAATTGTATATATGGCCTCTCAACTACAAAATCTAATCACTAGTTCATCGTAGGATGTTTGAAATGAGTTATGGTGTACCAAGTGTTAGATGGAACACTATAATAGAAAAAACTTCCCTCAAAGGAATGTACACACACTTCTCCTTAGCTGTCAAGTTTGTTGTGAGGAGAAAGATGTTCATAACTACCCTTTGTTTTTCAATACCTATACCCATAACACGACTAATTATCATGTAATCATAGTAGTAGGAGGGTAAGGATCCTAAAGAAATGTGGGTTACAACCAAAATAATGTAGGCTATGGGATGTAGAAAGCAACCAAAGGGTGAGGTGGTGGACATGGTGGAGGAAGGTTCCTACCATGATCATGTTACAAGTACGATTCAACTGAGCAATATCAACATGACATCGCTACACATCTAATGTGTGGGTATTTTTGAGGAATAAAAAATATCAAGGAATGCCCTAACTTATAGAAAAATATAACCCAAGGTAGATCAGGCATAGATAGGGGTACAAGGATGATAAGGCATTAGTCTAAAGATGTAAAATGGGTTCCAAAGGTATAGCTACCATGTACAAAGTCAACCAAAGTGTAGGAAATTAATTAAAGTGGACTCACCACTCAACTATTAGTTGTGCCAATATCAAAGTTATGCCTACAATATGGGATTCCAAGCTACACTAAGCATTAATCTAAATCCATAGTATATCCTTACATAGACCCTATGTGTCAAAAGGATATATTACACTAAGCCATAAATGTGATCTAGAATTTTCAAAGAGATTTCCAATTACCATCAGACCTAGAGGTGCATGTGACTGCATCTCGAAAAAAGTAGGATGGCCAAGAGGCTAAAGTGCAAGATCTGATGGAGATATTATACCTCCTACTAAAAAAAGGGATGTTTCCCTTATTAAATAACTTAATTCTAGTATATACATGACAACAGTCAGTTAAAGTTTTCATGCCATGCCTCGAAAGGGCACAAGAGGTTAGGCACACATATAACATGGATTATGACCAAGAAATCCAAGTGAATACCACCATTGATGGATGGTTTATCTATGAGGTCTTTATTGACACATGCATCAAGGTAAATATATTGACCAAGATTACATGGGAAAAGATGGGTTGGCTAAACCTAAGGCCTTCTCTCCATGTACTTTTCATGGCCAACAAGACCCGAGCACAACTGATTAGAATTTAGAAGGGAACCATTGTAGATATTATGGGTTCTAAATTCTAGATTGACTTAGAGGTAATCAAGTTAGCTAAATAGGATAACTATCTAGTGCTTCTAGGAAGGGCATGGTGTTATGAAACTAATGTAGATATGCACTTCAATAAGTGATATATGACCTTCAAAAATGGCATGGAAAGGGTAGTGATTCCCCTTTCAAGTGACCAAGGACCCCCTATGTGGAGTTCATTGATCTGAAGGATTAGATTAACAATATATATAACATCAATGTATAAAACACTAAGAATCTCAACCCTTTTGATCAAGGATTTCTCTCTTGGGAGGATGGGAAGTTAGCTTTAGACACCACCAATGTCACTTTCAATTGATGGGTTGAATAAGCTTATGAGGCCACTAGTCATAAATTCCCCTTGGTGCATGCAAAGGTACCAAAACCTGTGAGAAATGACTGGGTCTAGATTGATCACATTCTAAAATTATGGGTGTCATACCATAGGGAGAAAAGAAAGAGGGTACTCCACCCAAGAAAAGGTAAGATTGTAGTGTTACCAAAATTTTAAGGGAGTAACATGTGGAAAGGTATGTCCATGACCTTAAATCATGCATCCCTAAAGAAATAGATAGAATGGGCACACTAGTGTATTCCTTGAGAAGCACTACCACATGTTGGTGAGTATCACAAAATTCAACCTTACCAACATCACTAGAGGTAAAAGTGAAAATTTAAACTAGATTTAAGAAGAGTGATGTGAACTTGGATATCTCAGTGTACTTTTGAAATTATGATCCCATGGTGCATGTGTGCCTATGCGAAGAGACATAGACTTAATGCGGCATGACAACCACAAATAAATTATTGGTGTACACCTTTTATAGGACTCTAAAGATATGGGAGTGATCATGGTATGTGGTCAATATGATACACTAAGGGATAACCAATTGGGATGCCCTTAAGGAGAAGTTTGTGTACACCTTCTCATTTTCCTCATAGAATATGGCATTGGTCAAGCCACTATAAGTGATTTGGAAAAACGTGTTTGAGGACACCACCATCCTCAAGGACTACCTAAAAGATTGTTTGGTAAAAAGGGTTGGCATTCCTAACTTTCTTCAAGGAGAAAACACTCAAAAGTGACTCTAGTAAAGAAGACGATGAAACATGGAAGGAATGCTACTAGAAAATGTTGATTGCTAGAAGAAAACTCATATCCCAAGTAGATGATATTATTCCCAATGAATAAGACCCAAATATTCTTCATATAGAAATAATAGAGGGAACTCAACAAGTCAAGGACTCATATTAGGAGAATAATAAACCATATCATGTACCATCTAAGACCACTAAAGTGGACATCAACATAAAAGGAGAATAAAAAGTGGTTACTCTAGGCACTTGTTGGTCTGCCATAGAGCTAACATGCATTATAGACTTCGTAAAGTAGTTATAATACTTGTTCATTATAACTTATCAAGATATGGAAGGCACTCACCCATGCCTTGGGAAGATGAGAATAAAGCTAATCAATGGTGCAAGCCTGGTCAAAAAGTGCCCTTATAGGATAAATCCCAACCTCCATGCCAAGGTCAAAATAGAGTTCAACACAATGTTGGCTACAATGGTCATTTACTCTGTGCAAGAGTTTGAATAGGTGAGCCTAATGGTAATAAGAATCAAGAAGAATGGTCACATTCACGTTTGTGTTGATTATAGAATGTTCAATGCCACTTTTGTCAATGAGCCCTTCCCAAGTCTATTTATTGATGAAGTCCTAAAAGGCATCATAGGTTATGAGATATATGCCTTCACTGATAGATTCTATAGATACCACCAAGTCTAGATTGAAGAGAAGGACAAGCCCAAAATAACCTTTGTAACTAAATAGAGCTATTTTACTTATAACATGATGCCCTTTGGACTTAAGAATGCACTATCCATGTTATCTAGAGTGGTTATCACTATATTTAAATACTTCATCCATATGATCCTCCAAGTTTACCTAAATGATTGGATGGTGTACAGATTCATTAAATATAATTGTCATAACATGCTCCTAATGTTTGAGAGGTGCAAGTAGCTTCAGATATCCTTCAACCTATTGAGGTGCATATTCTTAACACCATTTGGAACCCTGCTCAGGCACATCATGTATAAAGATGGTTTTCTTGTTGATCTAATGAATATTGCTATCATTATTCAAATATAGACTCCTTTCACACAAAAATATGTTATCACCTTTCTTGGCCACTGTGGGTATTATAGAAAATTTATAAGGAGTTATGCAAAAATTTGACTGCCATTAGAAGAGATCTTGTGCAAGTATGCCCTATTATACTAGGGCAAAGCATAAGAGGAATCCTTTGAATCCTTGAAGCCTAGATTGGCTAACATTTTTATCTTACAATTTCTCAATTGGATGACCCCATTCCACATCTATGTTGATGCTTCTAGGTATATGACTGGTGCACTCTTGGTATAGCCTAGTGAAGGCAAAATGGATCACCACATCTCCTTTGCTAGCACAAAATTAACAAAGGTAAAGTAGAAATATACTAAAACTGAGTGTGAGGAACTCACCATGATCTACACCCTTAAAAAAATAGATAATATTTTTTGGTGAACCCATTCATCATTTTCATATATCACTAGGTGCTTATGTACCTCATGAATAATCCCATTCTCCATGGGTTCATTTGTAGATGGATCATTTTGTTTAATTAATTCTAGTTCTCTATCATTGTCAACCCTAACAAATAGAATGTAGGCCTAGATAATTTGTCTCATATAGACATAGGCAATGTAGTAGTGCCAATTGAGGATGATATGTCAGATACATAAATATACATAATCAGTGTACCCTTAAGGACTTGGTAGAGATAGCTACCTTTCTAACATCTATATTTATGCCCCAAATAATGACAATAAAATAAAATAAATAGATCATAATTCATACAACCCATTTTTAGATCATTAGTGAGGAACTATATAAATTGGGTTGAGATGAATTTTTGCAAAGATGTGTTTTAGATCATAAAAGGGAATCCATCCTACATGAGGTGTAGAAGGGGATAATAGGTGGCTATTACATAGGAGATGAAATGGTTTGTAAGGTGTTACAGTCAGGCTTGTTGTGGCCATGTTTATTATAGGATACAAAGTATTGCACAGGGCATGTGACATATGCTAGTACATAGGGAAGCTTAACCACCAAGATGAGACTCCCCTCATCCCCATTCTTTCCCATGTGAAATTCAAAAAATGAGCCATTGACTTTGTTGGACCCATTACCCACACAACATAGTGCATAGGTGCGAGATACATTCTAGTGGCCATTGATTATTTCACTAAGTGGGTCAAGGCCACACTAACCATAAAATGCATAGCCTATATTGCCAAAATATTTATATGGGAAAACATCATAAGCCTCTATGGGTGCCCGCTTATCTTGATTATTGACATGGGCACACACATTATTAATGAAATTATGTAGATCATACTAACATAATACATGGTGGCATACCATAAGACAATGCCCTAACATCCATATGAAAATGACATAGCTAAGTCTTTCAAAAATATTTTTGGAACATGCCTCACAAAGATATATGACATTGGTCTCAAATATTTGGATGATCGAGTATCAGTAGTGTTATGGGCATATCACACAACCTATGAGTACCTGAATAAGACTACACCATTTCAACTGGTGTTTGGTATTGATTTGATCTTACTAATGGAATTCTAGGTGCCATCATTTTACATCACATGCATTGGTCAATTAGATGACCAAGACTCAATAAATGTAGGCTTAGAGGACTTAGAGTGCATAAATGAGGTGCGTGCCTAGGCAAAGTAGTGTTAGTAGATAGAAAAACACATCCAAAGCTCTAGTAAGACAAAGATATAAAGCATAGGGTGATAATATAAGGTGAATTAATTATTCTATATGACTCCAAGTATATCAAGCACCCAAGCAAGCTGCATATAATGTGGATGGGCCCATATGTGATCAAAAACATTATAGAGACTAGTGCATGTAAGTTGCACATGTTCTCTAATCAGATGCTCCCTATGAATTTCAATGACATTCAATTGAAGTTGTCTCAACAATAAGGTGGTGATTTCACCATTAGATAAGGAGTTCTTGGTCATGAGTCAGTTGTATTAAGTGATTAGATTGGCACATGCCAAACAAGTTCTTGTTTTTATATGTTGGCTGAAATTTTGGTGGTATAAGTCAACAAGGGGTACTTTGAGACTACCAGTTATAATTTTTATAGTACTTTCACTCATAATTATATCCAAGTGAGTCCGGTATAAATTCTCTCTAAATGCTTGAGGCTAGATAACTAAGTTATGGGTGTTTGAAGTTACTACAGTTAAACACAAGGCACACCAAATCTTTGTACATAATTTTAAATAAGGAAGTCATCTTCACGTACATAGAAGGACTAGTTCGAAGCTTCCAAGCATAATACCATTTCAGTGAGTCAAATGAGGCTATTTCCTAAGCACCTACATTAGGAACCTAGGTCTTTGGGAACATGAAACTCACTAGACATAGAGAAAATGTGAACTAAGAGAGTCACTCAAGATGCAAATGTGAAAATTATAAGAATGAATAATGGACAACATGATCATGCACAATACATCAGATCATAATGTCACACTAGAGGAAAAACACAATGTATTTTTATTGCATAGGAAAGGTCAAGGTAAGAATATAAAAGCATAGTGAAATCAAACAAGATAGATAAACATGCTTGA
Organism: Torreya grandis; assembly: GCA_037957365.1. NCBI lineage: Eukaryota > Viridiplantae > Streptophyta > Pinopsida > Cupressales > Taxaceae > Torreya > Torreya grandis. Next base: position 4,364,537 of record JARHVA010000575.1, on the reverse strand, counting down.
AATAGAAGCGTATCTAGAAAAGGAAAGTAGAACCAAGGAGGTTGAATTATGTGCATGTGAGGCACTGCATCCAAGTTACCATATTAAAGGCAAAGGTCACACCAAGTGAGCAAAGCTTAGGAGAAGATTATTAGAATAAGTTGGCATGTATCCAAAGTGAGGTGAGAAGTGATCATTTTAACTACATATCATTTTACCAAAAAGTCATTAGATGAATCCCAAAGAGTTTAGGTGATGCCACACCTTTAATCAATCACAAATAAGGTAGTAGTTGTATAAAGAGGTCTAAAGTAGTGAACAACTAATTGCATCTGGCTATAAACCTTATGCTAATTAGAATTTCAAATAGATAACTAGAGCAAAACTAGAAAACAAAATAGTTGAACCAAGGATACTCTGCTATAGTGAGACCCTAACCACCCCTAGATGTTAAAAGTGAACAACCCTCTAGAGAAACAAATTTCATTCCCACTGAGGTTGGTAGAGGAAAGAAAGGGGCACAAATTAGAAAAACACCAGGTAATTAAAAAATAAAAGTGATGTAGAGGCCACCATTTGTGGCACACAAAGATTGAGATATAAATATACAATCATAGACCTCATGACTATGTGAAGCAGCCATGAATATTGAAGGCGTATGAAAAATAAACAAACTGAAGTTTAATACTAGTAGATTTAGAATGGAGAAAAATTAGATGATCTCAATCCCATAACAAATGTAAAAAGATACTGAGAGAGTATGAATAACAGTAGAATTGACTGCTAAAATAATAATAGTGTTGCTAGTAAAAGTGAGTATTGGCCAAATGGATCTAGAGGTGCTTTAGAAGATATTCTACTAGGACATGGAATTTTTTGAAGATGTGTTAATGGGAGAAAAATGGGCATCATTTGTGCAAAACTACCACCTAAAATAATAAAACTATCAAACCTCTAGTAATTTGAATGACCTAGTGAAAGACTGCATGGTAGACATAGGGGCAAAAAATCCAAAAGGTATATCATTATTCATTGTCTCTATTCAAGACAAACTAAAGACTACCAATGTAATGGATTTATTTAAGTTGTCGAGTTTTTGAATGCTGGAGGAATTTGTGTAGTTCCTCCTATCATGCATCTACAAAGACATGTTTTACATTATAGGGAGGTGCGTGAGGCTATCTATAAACCTCATCAACCAAATCACTAGACTCCTAAGATCTAGCATATATATCCTCCAAAGGATGGTAGAGGACATTGAAGTCAAAAGGGTCAAGAAGCTCTTAGGTTATTAAAAAGGAGGATTCACATTCCTAATAAAGGACATCAACCATCCCCAAATAAGGGAAGCTATGTTCTTGGCCAGTTCCAAACTATGCCTATGCAACCTATGGGTGGATGCAACAATGACCTACCTATGCATCACTTACCACATGGTGTAGGGGATAAAATTCAACATCAGCAAGTTCATCACAAAGAAAATGACCAAGAACATTCTCAAATGTCACATGATGAAAGAGACCTTCCAATGGGGTTCCTTATTGATCTTGATTATGATGGAGGAGATTAGCATGCCTGATGATGATGAAGACAACATGTGGGTCTTCCCAATGCTTGATGACTACCAAACATTAAAATAATAAAACTACACTTTCCCCCTCACACTTTCACCCTAAAGTATAAATAGCGATTAATCAGATGGTGCACTAGGCCTAATGAAGCATTTAGATAAGAATGGCACATCCTAGAGAAATCCCCTTAGAGTCTATTTACAATTATGAATTTCACCATCATGAAATAATTTAGCATCATTCAATTAGCATAAAATAAGTATGTGGTCTCCACACCAATAATCACATCACCTAAGATAAGCGAGAAGAAAAGGAACAAGTCCAAGGGGCTAGTGGTTATCCCCACAATAACCTTGGTAGGGATTGACGCATAAGAAGCACAAGAAGAAGTAGAAGTACAATGGGTGCAATAAGAATAATAAAGAGGGATGAATGTATATATCATCCAAGAAGAATAAATATATGAATAACCTAATGTAGTTAAAATTCATGAAGCTCTCTAAGGTGACACTATTGCCATGCTTGGTGAAGTATAATCATCAAAAACCACAACCTTAGAACCTAAAATGTAGCCTCTATAATATGAGGAGTAAAAGAGGTGTTGGTGGATGGAAATGGGCCTCATTAAAGACCATATATAATCATTGATGGAGTTACATAAGAAATGGATGCCATGAAGAGAAAGGGCATGACATAGATAGAAATTTACAAAGCCAAGGTCAATGAGATAGGGGCCAAGGAGTAGAAAACAACCACAATAGTAAAGAAAAGGAAAGTAGAGATAAGTAAGGTGAAAAAGGAAAAGGCTAGAAGAGAAATGGAAGAAAAAAAGGTTATCGTAAGTGTGGAGTCCATAAGGGACAAAGTAGTAGAGGTACGTAGTGCCCCCACTAGCATAGTGGAGGAACCCACACCATAGATGTGCCCATGTAGTCAAGGGGCACCTGGAGACAAGGAAGGCAATATTGGTTCCTTATAGAAGAAAATACAGAGTGTAGTTGAAATTGAGAATACTTAGGAGGGTAAAGATGGACCAAAGAGAATAAAGAAGTAGATGAAAGGGAAAAGTCTAAATAAGAACCCATGCTATAAAAATAAGATACATTAGAGGAAAGTGTTGAAGAAGGAACTAGATTCAATGAAGAATAACTAAAGCAGATGGAGTTAGTCATGTAAGATGAGGAAGTTGAGCTGAGCTTATGAGACAAGGAACAAAAGTGGTTCACAAATGAAGACTATTACATGATAGATTATGTACCCCGTGGATCTAGCATGACACTAATGTATCAATAACTATCCTTTGCCTTTGACACTTATATGGATGAGGCTCAATTCAACATATTGTAGAAGGATATCCTCAGTGCATACCAATAAGAGGAATGGAAATACTCACATCTCATTAACCCTCACACAATGAATTAATTAAGGTTAGCTAATGCCCTACTAGAGTTATAGCTTAGTTTAATATGCCTTTGATGTTCCTCATTGTAATTCCCAAGCTCACCTCTGAGCCTATGGGCCTTTGTGAGATTAAGTGAAGCATATGCTCAGTTTATATTAACTTATATATGTATTTTTCTTAAAATCTATTAATCATGAGATCTTTGTGAAATTTTAAATGGATTGAATGCTTAAGTCTATATTATATATCCTGAGCTCTCATGAGCTTCTAACCTAACTCATCTATGGCATGCATGTAGCTCATGAGGACTCTCACACTTGATATAATAAATTCTCTAAGTATGGGTAATACCCTATACCTCAGAATGATACATATGCCTAAACACAAACCTATGCCTAAGTCCTTAAACTAGATACCTAGTGACTCCTCAAGCACTTAATTATTGTTAATCCAATGTTACCAAAGGCTTGCGCCTATGAGGCTATTGACGTAAATCACATCCTCTTAGACCTGATAGAAAGTGGGATTTTAACCATTATGAGGATTTTTTGTATTCATGAATACATAACCATCATTTCACTAACCAAAGGTTAGAGTTATGCCATGGCAGAACTAGCCCACACAGACCTCAACCCCTGCTCTAATACACTTCAGGGAATCACATAAGGCTTGTTCCTTATGTGAAGTGATGCCAACACAATCGAGTGTCAAATGTTAAGCACCATAGGATTAGTAAATTCATGTGCCCTATTAGACCAATTCTAGTCTAACTTGGACAACTAGATGATCAATTGAATAAGGACATGACTTAAACACCTACTTTTATACAACAATGAAGATGATATTTGACACTGGAAAGGTTAAGGTTAGATGTTACTACATAGTGATAGTTTCAATTCATGTAATATGGTTTTATAATGCTTAAATAATGTATTAAATATATTTTAAATCATTATAATACCAAAATATTATATTATTTTTATTCTCCCTACTTGATTATAAAGGGAAGTGCATAGATTATTATATAGGTAATGAAATCAAAAAGTATGAAGATAATAAATTATCAATAGGAAAATTTGATAAAAATAATCAATTTTAATGATTCATATTGAATGAAGTTACCTAAATATAAACCCAAAACATGATTAAATAATCCTAAACTCAAAATTTGAGTTGACATGCAAATTCTCAAAAAAACATAAATCTAAAAAAACTATTTTTAGTAGTTGTTATTTATAATAAGTTTCACATGCATGTGTGGGCATATTTCAAAATATCCTAAAATATTCTATGTGGGCATATTTCAAAATATCCTAAAATATTCTAAACACTAATATTATTCTATGGGAAAAAAATCAACTAAATTCAATGTTCGGTCCTAAAAATATACAATTTCTAAAAATAGAAAAATGTTGAAAAAAAATTGAAATATTATTTTGGACCCTCCAATGATCACGTATGGCATCCAAAAAATATTTAAAATACCCATAAGTGGATAGAGAAGCTTAGGACATCAATAAAATTTTCAAGATGGTCATTTTGGTGCATGGAAGATCTCAAATAGAGATATGAGTCAAAATTTATGGCCTCCTAAAGATTGGCCTATTTTTTCTACATCATTCACCTCTGGTTGAAAATAACTCAACTCCTACGATTTTTTATAATTGTACTAATATAAATTTTTATAAAAATATTATTTATCTCCCATTATATAATCCAAGTTTTTTCTTCTTGTAGTAATCCTTCCCACTATACCAAACACCTATTATAATTACCTTGCCTTGTACTCATTGTCTTCATATCCAAAACATGCACTACCTTTTCCTTATTCTTTAGAACCATTTGCTCCCAATTTACTTCTTCATATTCAACACATTTACCATATCCAGCATATAATTCATTAAAATCTTGAAAATTAAATACTAGAGAGATATCAAAATTATATGGTAAACTCAACTCATAAGCATTGTCATTAATTTTTTTCACAATTCTATGTCGCCCATTCTTCTTGTACTTAAAATTTTTCTATGTGCCTTTTAGAAATATTTCTTTCCTAAAAAACCATTACCATCTCTCCTTAATCAAATACCTTGAATCTTCTTATGACATCTCTTGATGCTTTATTATTTTTAGTAGTTTCTTGCAACTTTCTTCTTACTCCTTGCAACTATTATATATGCTCTATAAATGCTTCTACATTATCACTAATTTGATCTCCAATTGTAAATTATAATAAATCTAAAATAACCATAGTATTTCTACCATAAATAATTTGAAGTGATGATTTTTTTATTGATTTATTTAGTAAACTGTTATATGCGAACATAGCTTGTGGTAAATCTAAGTCTCATTTCTTGGGCTTCTCTCCCACTATGCATCTCAACAAATTTCCCAAGATCATATTTACAACTTCTATCTATCCATATAATTTTTGGTGATATGCACTAACGATTTGTATCTTAGTACCCATCTTCTTCCACAAAGTCCTCTAAAAATGAATTTGAACTTTTGTGTCTATATCTGAAGTAATAGTTTTTAAAACACCATGCACTCTCACAATATCCTAAAAAAACTAATCTAGTACCATTATCAAATTATATAAGTTTTCTTATTTAGTCTTACTAAATATCAAAATATCATGAAAATAAATAACCAAAAACTTACCAATATATTCTATTAGCATTATATTTATCACTCTTATAAATGTGCTAGGTGCATTAGATAATCCAAGTGGCATCACCATTCACTCATATTAGCCATCCCTATTCTTGAATGCAATTTTCCACTCATCTCCTTCATGAATTCAAATTTGATAATAACTAATCCTTAGATCAATCTTCGTAAAATATTTTTTTTGCTGCAAGCACATCCATCATATTATCCAAATGAGATATAGGAAGTCTATACTTGATTGTAATTATATTAATTTCTCTGCTATCTACACACATTCTCCATCATCCATATTTATTTGGAGTTAGCAATGCTTGTGTTACACATAGACTCATGCTCTCCCTTATCACCTTCTTTATTAGTAATTCAGTATTGTTTATTTATTTTTTCAAGTTCTATTGGACTCATCCCATAAGCTACTTGATTGGGTAGAGATGATACTAGAATCAAATCAATGTGATGCTAAATATATTTCTTTGGTCGTAAATCATTTGTTAACTCATCAAGAATAACATTTGCATATTATTTCAACACTCTTACTACTTATATTGGTACTTTCACCATTTCATTGTCTGCATTCCTTGCTACTAATACATAACAACAGCCTGATACCTTCAGATCTTCGATAAAATCTTTAGTAGAGATCATTCTTTCTATATTCTCTTGCTCTTTAAGAGGTAAAAAAACTACCTTTGTACCACCTTTTCAAAAAAAACATGTTTTCTTTTCTCCATCATGAATTAATTTTCTATCAAATTGCCACAGTCTACCCATAACATAGGACATGCATCCATCAATATAGCATCACACCATATCTCATCATTAGAAGTTTTTCTTATAAAAAACTTTATTAATCACCTTTTATCTACTATAACATCATTCCTTTCTTAAACCATTAAATCCAATAAGGATTATGATGTTTTTCACATTGAAAATATAGTTTCTCTATCATTTATTTAGAAACCATATTTTCATAACTACCACCATCTATAATTAATTTGCATGCCATTCCACCTGAGGTACATCTTGTTCACAAAATGTTTGATCATAGCCATGCATCACCACCTTATTTATTCTACACTTATTCCTTCCTTGGAGTGATAATTTTTCTTCTCATCATGAGATTATTTACAACATTTTCTAGTGTAACTTTAGTATTTTTCTCTTCTATTTTAGCCTCAACAAGATTTACTCTTAGGTTATCTTATTGCCTCCTTTCTTGATCTTGATAGCACAGACACTCAAATGTTATTATCCCTTCTTCTCCAAATCTATAAACATCATAATATCTATGTTGATTTAGAAACCATCCTCTAGCACAACCATAACCCTTTCCTCTCTAAAACCCTCTTCCTCTTTGTTGATTTTGAAACACTTACCTATTCTCATATTTTTTAAACACCATATGATAATTTATATCTATTAGTATTAGACCCACTTATGGTGGTATTAAACCCACCTCATCTCCTTATTGTATGGGATATTCCTCTTTTTGGACCAAGAGATGTTATTTTCAAATTCTATCTATTTTTTTCTTCTGCCTTCAAATCTAATTGATAAGCCTCCTCTATGAAATTTTTTTTATACATCCTTAATTCATCTTTAATATAAAATTTCAAACCATTTACATACCTTGAATCAATCTTCTATTTTTTTCATCATGCTCCATCCATATGAAAAGCTTATAAAATTCATATGTATACTCTTGTATACTTTGAAATTTCTCCCTCAACTTATTCTCCATATTTTTCCATGAATTAATATTCTCTTTACCTTTCCTCTATATTTATTTTTTTAGGTGATCCCACCAAATCATTGCATGACCTTTTAATTTCATGCATGTAAACTTTACCTTCTTGTCTTCTCTCATAGTCTTCCACTTGAAAAACTTCTTCATGCTATTCATTCAATCTATCAACTCCTATGGTTTTAGACTACCTCAATAATCTAGAAAATAAACTTTGATTACTTTATTTATTCCTTTAAAATCCCAAACCATAATCCCTTCCATCGATGGTGGCTTTGATTATTATTCTTCTTCTTGCTAAATTTCTTCATCATGATCTGTGTCCTCATCACAAGCTTGTATTCTTCTTTGATTGGTGATCACCTCAATTAATTATTCCACTTGCCTCTATAACTCTTATATATTTCAATTCATTTGTGTAGTACCTCCTCATCCTCTTGCCATATCTTATTCATCCAATATTTTAACTTGTTCTAATACTAGATGATGAAACTGGAAACTATCAAGACAATAAATTATCAATAGGCAAAGATTTTAAAAATTTAGCTTGCATTGATTCATATTGAAGTAATTTACCTAATGAAAAACCAAAAACATGCTTAAATAGTCCTCAATTAAGAATTAAAGTTGACATCCAATTTTATATATATATATATAAACCACTATTTTAGTAGTTTTTATTTATATTAAGTTTCACATGCAAGCACACGTAGCTATAAAAATATTTTAAACACTAAAATTAGCCTATGGGATGAATTTAAACTCATGTTAATGTCTAGTCTTAAAAATATGCAAATTCTAAAAATAGAAAAAATTCAAAATAAATTATTAAATTGTAATTTTGGATACTCAAATGATCATGTATGGCCTTAAAATATTGAAAACACCCCTAATAAGATAGAATATCTTATTGAAATAATAAACATTTCAATGTAGTCATTCTTGTGCATGAAAGATCTCAAATGGAGCTACGGGTCAAAAGTTATGGCTTCTGAAAGATTAGCCTATTTTTTCTTCATCACTAGGAGCATAATTAATCATTGAGGCTCCTTTACTTATTGAAACCAAGGTATTTTTATAAATATATTCATTATGTATAATGAATAAAATTCTATTATAATAAGGTAGGAAAAGGGAATAAAAATGATATTTCAGATATATGTTTTATATTTACTTAATAATTTATTTTATATTAATTGAGATTATTTAACTTCTATAGGAGGCATATTTTTTATGATATATGAAGAAGAGGATTATTAAGCATAACTTATAGAGTAATTTAAAACCATCACTAATCAATTGGTATAACATTTAAGACAAGTATATTTTGTGTGTCGTAGTCCCTTTAATATGAAGCATACATTATAGTTCTCAATCATCATAGTTATATGTCAGGTTCACCTTAACTAAATTAGAGGTATATGAGGACGTGATTAATTAGGTTCAACCTCAAATTTAACTCATAATTATATTTTAATTGGATATATGACACTAATAACATTTAATTAGTTAATAATTATGCTTAGATTATGACCATTCGAAGAATAAGTTTAGCTACTTTGACTCTAATGTGTGTCATATTGAGTTGTTTATGTAACTCTATGTGTTGGTAAAGTTAAATTTTATTAGGTACATCTATGGGATTCATAGTTAGTGGATAAAAATTATCTCTCTTATCATAATATAGTAATTAAATCCATTCATTATTTGTGTTAAAACTTTATTGTGGTAAATAGGGCAAACTCCTATAATTTATTATGTGAGATGTACTTAGTTTAGATAATGTTGATTGACCTTTTAAATTTAATTAATTTGTAGTAATTTAAGAAAGAAATTATTCCTTTAGAATAAATAATATTTTCAAATTATTGTTCATAAGATTTTCCTACCTATTTGGTATTTGCGATCACAATCATGTAGGTTTAATCTCGCTTGTGTGGCTATGTGATGGATCTCTATTAAAAGAGTCACTAGGATTGTGCCACTTGACACAATAAAGTTGTCACATAGAAACTTAGTTATAGATATATTCTCCTTATTTGTAGAGTCTATGATACCATGAGGATGAGCTAATTAAAAATGTCTACATACTAGTAGATTGATGTTGATTCCACTCCATAAAGGATGTAAGACAACATCAATTTTTTTAGATGTATAATTTAATCATATGTGAAAAAATATTTTGGCATGAGTCATAATGGGCTAACTAAAATTTTTTATTACTAATAAATTATTATGGAACCATATAATTTTAACTAAGAATAAATTTTCTATGGGTCTCTAGAGAATTAGCCTAGTGATCCTATCATGTGGGAGAGATACCATTGCTCAAAGTTATATGTAGTCAGTTTTATGGTCAAACCTTATGTCCAACCCATGGGTATAAAGATGAATTTATTTATATTCATCATTTGAAACTTGGGACTCATTACCATAGCAAATCTTGTTAGATTTGATTATAGCATTTTTGGGCATAGACATGGTGGATTAATACTATTTAATATTTGCACTTCATTATTATTATTGTAAGAAATGTGGAATTTACTATCATGTTGTGTAATTTCGTTTTATATGGTGGATTTTTGGAAACATGGGATTATTAGATGCTATATGCTTTTTCACATTAAACTGATTATCCAATTCCTTTATAATAATTGTGTATAGCTTTGGCATATGGATGGGCCTATAGGCCATTGATGAATATGATAGGTGTCATGATTATGGATCCAAAGATTCGCATGGTATATTTCAAGCACATTTTTATTATTTTTATATGCATAAAAATTATGTATTATGGTCTAGTTGTTACACATCAATATAGCATAAGTTGCTAAGATGATATTACCTCATATAATAGGGATGTATAAGAAATGTATTATCTAAAGTGACTTGTGATTATGCAGTGTTATTTTTTATAGACATTACATAATTAGTTAATCTAAGATACCAATATTTAATGGGTTGGGGACCATGTGGGACTTTATAGTTGTATTTATTGACATTAATGATCTCGAATACTATAAAATCAAAAAAATAAACAGGCATAGTATACAAAACTTATAAAATAATATGTACTGATTTATATGAAATTCCAAAAATTATTACGTAAAATAGAATAAAGAAACCTCAACTCAAAATTTGAGTTGACATGCAAAATTTGAATGTCTAAGAAAACAAAAACACATGAATTCCCTTTTTTAGCAACAATTATTTTTAGTATGTTTTGCATGTAAGTACAAGTATCTCTAAAAATATCTACATATCTAATAAACACTAAAATTAACCTATAGAACAAATTTGAACTGAATTTCATGTCTAGATATAAAAACACATTAATTTTAAAAATACAAAAAAGATGAGAAAATATTAAAGTTCAATTTCAAACCCTTAGATGGTCACAAATGGCCTATGAAATGTTTTGAAAATCTCCATAAAAGGATAGATAGTCTTATGTATGAATATAAAAATTTTAGATAATCATTTTGGCACAAACGAAAGCTCAAATAGATTTACAAAACAAAATTTATGGCTTATAGAATTTCTAACTCTACATCATTTTTCTCTAGTTGAAAATAACTCAACACCTATGAGTTGATCTAATTGTACTCCTACCATTTATTCTTGTCAATATTTTTTAGTGAACATTATGAAATCCATGTATTATCTAACTATTATAATCCTTTCTCCTCTACCAAATACTTATTATAACTTCCTTGCCTTGTTTTCATTTCCTTCTTATCTAAAACATGCACTAGTTTTTCTTTCTTCTTCTTTGTTACTTGTTGTTGTCAATCTAATTCTTCATATTCTTGACCTTCACCACATTCTTCATGGTAATCATATAAAATGAAACATTAAATACTATAGATATATCAAAATTCTATGGCAAACTCACCTCATAAGTAGTTTAATTGATTTTCTTCATAATTTTGCATAGACCAATCTTATTTTACTTCAACTTGGTATATGTCCTTATTCAAACTAATTCTTTCCTCAAATAAACCATCACTAAATATTCTTCTTCAAATAATTTTGACCTTCTTCTAACATCTACTGTTACGTTATTTTTTTCATTACTTTTCTATAGATTTTTCCTCACTTTTTTAAAAACTATTCTATATGCTCTACAAATTCTTATGAATCATTAGAAACTCATTATAAAAATTTTAAGTAGACTAAATCTAAATCACCCATAAAAAATATAAAATGCTTATTTTCCTATTTATCTATTTACTAAACTATTAGATACAAACTTAGCATGTGGTAAATCCAAGTCCCATTGCTTAGAATTCTGTCCAAATATACATCTCAACAAATATACCAATATATTATTTAAATCTTTTGTCTATCCTAATGGAAGCTGGATAGAGATGCAAAAAATTAATGTAGGTAATTATTCATTGAAATACACTATATTACATTATATCTTACCCATTATGTGAATATACACAGTCTATTAAATATCCATGGATGTACTCAATGACATCCTATGATATAGGATCTAAAGACGTGGACTAACATGGATAAGAATGAATATTATGTTAATATAGTTCTCGATAACAAACAAACTAAAATCAATTAATTAATAATGTTACTAGTGTAAAATACTAACATTCACCCACTTAACCTTATTAATTCCTAGCACCCCTTTAATTTAAATATGGTAAAAAGGTTTTACACTCTCTATGTATCCTTCTCAAATTTGAGGTGGCATACCATATTTGTGTCACCTTGGTTTTTCCTTTGAATATTAAAATAAACCTAGAAGTGACAGGAGTACATATCTCTGCTTAATAGGTTTGGTAGTTTCTTGGATTAACACAAATCTATATGTTTTTATTTTGTAGGTTGACCATGAACCTAGAGGTATTAGGAGGTCTCAACCACTTCGATGGTTTCTTTAATTACCACAGACCCTTTTCCAAGAACCAAGAGCTACTTTAGTTTTTTTTCTCCCCATAATTTTATTCATTATGAGGTACCAAACTAGAAACTAATGCTTAGTAATTTTATTAAAAAACACACTACACAATAAAACTACAACATGTATAACATAAAATAAATACACTAAAAATTTCACCATATCAATGATGTGATCCCATCATAGATGACTCATGAGTGGATGTCAAATGTCCTCCATCTTTGATGTATTCTACCACCTCCTGTAAGGTGGTACTACATGTTTCACAACAAGAGATGTGAAGTGAAGGCAACCTCATCAGCTGAATCTTCACTTTCATTAGTATCTAGTGGATCTTCTACTTAAGAAACATTAACTTCACTAGGATTGAATTTAACTTTGAGAACATCTTTTACTCAAGCAAAATAGTCCTATGTTGTATGAACTTTCTTCTTGCAGTACTGGCATTTTATGTCCCTTTTGTCAATATTGAACTTCTTATGAAAATTTTGAGAATAAAGTGCATTCTCATGTTGCAAAATATCTTCATATTCTATAGGTATCCTTCTATCTTCTCCCAGTAGTGATACAATTATATCATTAATAGATTTTGATGGTATTTGGATAACAATAAATATAATATTGTTATATTTGGATGGTTGAGTATTCAATAGAATGGCTTTTGCATCCTGATCTTGGACATTATTTTTTAACTTATCAAAACACATAATAAGGTAACTCAAATTATTTAGATGGTTGGGCATAGTAATTCCGTCATCCATTTTGAATTTATATAACTACAATTTCATTGAAAATTGGGCATTTACCGCTTTTGCACAAAATAGGGTGTTGAATGTATTACAAATTTATTTGGATGATTTTTATAAATCAATGTGATTTAACTTGAAAAATGAAAGTGTAAGGCCAATAATAACTTTTTTTTTATCATATCTTGTTTTCCACTCTTATAATTTTCTTGCATAAGTGGGTTATTTCTCATCTCGATTTACGATTCCTGACAAATTTTTATGCATCAATTATATTTTTATTTTAACCTTCCATGTATGAGAGTTTAAAATAGAATATTTCTCTACAAGAATTTTATTTTCCATCTTAAAATAAAGAGAAATAGGCAAATCTAGAAAATGAACAAAGTACTAGGATTGAAATGTTGCAGCCTTGGATGCGTTCTTTTCTATAGATTGTCAAATGCTTGGCCAGCTTTATTTATCATCACCTTCCATAGTTTTTAGGTATTTTGAGTGTTTGCTCTCATAGTTCCATGCTTAATTTTACTATTGGATATACTTTTTTTCCAAGTATCATTGTGTATAAATAGCCTGGATTGATTTCACTATTGTGACTCCTTTAATTTTTGGTTTATCCATGGTGTCACTACTTCTTTAGTGTTAAATGTACTCCCTTTTACAGGTCATGATCCAAATGAAGACAATGTCCCTTCTATAGGTCACCGATTTTGCTACAAACATCTCAAGCTTTGATTACAAAGGTTATAATATTCTATGTCTTGGATACAATAGGGTTTGATACCATTATTGGAAGGGGGCATAGATGTATAAAATTAACACAGGTAATTATGCATTAAAATACACTATATTATATTATATCTAACACATTTTAAAAATATACGCATGCTATTAAATAGCCATGGAGGTGCTCAATGACATCTTATAATATAAGATATAAAGACCTAGAACAACATGGATAAGAACAAAGCTTAGTGGAATACAGTTCTCAATAACAAACTAAAATTAACTAACTAATAATGTTACTAATGTAAAATCCTAACATGTACATATTTTTATAGGTGGTATGCACTACTGGATTATATCTTAGATCCATATTCTTGCATAAATTACTCTAAAAATGACTTATAAATTTCATGTCCCTATTTTATTTAATGTATTTTATAACACCATGCAATCTCACAACATCTTCAAATGATAGTTCTACATATCTAGTGGCATCATTGGTTTTCTTAAATGCAATAAAATGAACCATCTTAGAAAACCTGTCTACAAAAACAAAATTTGAATCATTATTTGTTTATGTGTTTGGTAACCCCTAATAAAGTCCATAAGTAAATCTATCAATGGTCCTCTTCGAATTGATAGTGTCATGTAGAAGACTGTACTATGTGTATATCCTTTAGCCACCTAACATATCCTACACCTTGAAACATATCTAGTTACTTCTCTTTTCATCTTTGGTAAAAAAACCTTCTCCTAGACACCATAGCTATTTACTTTGTCTTACCAAAATGAATGTCAAAACCACCACTTTGAAACTATCTTATAATATTGTCTCTTAAAGATGAAAATGGAATATATAATTATTTCCATTTGAAGAGATAACTATCCTATAAAATTTACTCATCACAAAAATTACTTGTCTCACCTATTATTATATTCATAAATTGCTTGATTATCTTTCCAAATTTTTGATCAATATCATAAACTTCCTTAATAAGTTTAAATCCAACTATTGCACTCACCATAGTAGTGAACAACCCTACTCATCTACTCAAAACATTAACTACATGATTCTAATTTATTGATTTAAGCTTTAAAATAAAGGTATATCACAGCAAGAAAGACACTCACTTTGCATGCCTACTATTTAAATTCTTTTGAGTCTTCACATACTTCAAATCCACATGATCTCTAAATAGGTCAAAATCCTTAGGCATTAGGTAATATCTTTGACGTCTTAATTCATGTACTATGGAAAAAAATGAACATAATACGTAGAGTGTTTCTTTCTATCCTCATTCAATTTATCATTGAAAAATGTTATTATATTTTCTTATTAACTCAACACATCACTGATTCTTATATATGAAGCATCAAAATCAACCTCAAACATGTTGCTAAAAATTAGTAATGCTAAAATGGAATTTTTTGTAATATTCTTATTCAAAAACTCAAAGTTTTTTGTTTTTTATCTTATCCACACAAATTTTTCTCCTTTTATTCAATCTATTATTAGTGCAACAATACTACTAAAAATTTTAATGAACATTATGTAAAAATTTGATAAACCATAAAAACTTCTTACCTCTATAATACTCTTTGGCATAGTCTACTCAACAATGTCCTTTACCTTTTCTTCATCCATTTTTACATCATCTGTTAAAACTATAAATCTAAAAAATATCAACCTAAACTACATAAACCTATATTCTTAAAATTTGAATAGAGCTTATCCTTCTTCAAAAAATCTATTACCATTATCAACTGCCTAAAGTTATCTTATTTAGTCTTACGGAATATAAAAATATCATTAAAAAAACCACCATAAATTTACCAATATAGTCTCATAACATTTTGTTTATCACCCTAATAAATGTGCTAGGTATATTAGATAATTTGGATGGCATCTCCATCCACTCATATAATCAATCCCTAGTCTTGAATGTTATTTTCCATTCATATCCTTCATGGATATGAATATGATAGTATCCACTCCTTCTATCACTCTTGGTAAATTATTTTGTTCATACAAGCACATTCATCATATCATTTAAACAAGGTATAGTAGATCTATACTTGATGGTAATTTTATTTTTTTATCTACTTTAAACACAAATTATCCACCCTCTATATTTCTTTGGATATAAAAATGTTGTTATTGCACATGGACTCATATTGTCCCTTACTAAACCCTTTCTAATGAATTCAATAATTTATTTATTCAATATTTCATGTTTTATTAGACTTATATTATAAACTTCTTGATTGGTTCTAGTTGATCTTATATTTAAATCAATATAATTATGAATTAATCTCTTTAGTGGTAAACCATATGGTAACTCATTAGACCTAATATATATTATTTCATCACTTTTTCTACTTTTGTTGGTATCTGCACCACTTTTGTGTCTTCTTTGCTTGCTACTAATACATTACATTGGCATGTCATCTTCATGTCTTTGATAAATTATTTTATAGAAAACATTATTTATTCATGCCCTTCTTATTTAAGAGGTAATAAAACTAGCTTTATGCCACCTTTCTAAAAATTATATGTGTTCTTCACTTCATCAAGAATTGCCTATCTGTCAAATTGCCATGGCTTTACCAATAACACATGGCATGCATCCATCAATATAACATCACACCATATTTCATCATAGTAATTTTTTTACTATAAACAACTTAATTAAGAACCTTTTATCTATTGTAACTTCATTTCTATTTTTAAACCATGAAATATGATAAGGATAAAGATGTTTTAAACATTGCAAAACTAGTTTCTCAATCATGTCTTTAGAAACCATATTTTTAAAACTACCACCAACTATAATTACTTTACATCAAAACTTTATTTATTATGTAACTATTATTTACTTAGATTAATCATTATTATACTTATAATGATATTTTTTCTAATATCTACTTATGTGACTTCATTATTTTATGCTACTATCTCAGTCTCAACTAAATTCATTATTGAATGATTCTCTTGTCTACTTTCATGATCTTCGCAGTGTAGATAAAAATGATTTGTGACATTATTATCCTCATTTATATAAAACATTAGACCTACATTTATTTTATAACTATCATCTATAATAACAATAGCCTCGTCCTCTCTAAAATCCTCTTCCTATTTTCTAGTATTGAAACCCTTATCTATTATCTTCTTATTTTCCTGCACCACTTGATGATTATCCTCTAATGGTATTAAACCAACCTCTATTGGTATTGTATTAATCTCATCCCCTTATTGTAGGGGTTTTATCTCTTCTTGGACTAATTCCATATGATCTTACGAAATTATTTCTATTTTTCTTTTCTATTAAAAGATAATTGATAAGCCTCCTTCATGTAAAGTATTATATGCACGCTTAATAAATTTTGAATAGAAAAATTCAAACCATTTACATACCTTACATCCATGTATTATTATGTTTCATAATGATTCACTTGTATGGAAAGATTGTAAACCTCATTTGTATACTCCTATATATTGTGACCTTTTTACCTTAAATTTTAAAATCTTCTTTGTAAGGTCTGTATATAATCCATATGAAGAAATTTCTTCCTCAAATTCTTCTTCATATTTTTCCATGATTTGATCTTTTCTTAACTTTTTATCTCTCTCTATATTTATATTTGGTCTCACCAAATCAATAAATGACCCTTCAATTTTGTACATGTAAAATATACTTTCTTGTCTTCTCTCAAAGTTTTCCACCATGAAAACTTATCCATTCTATTTATTCAATCTATCAGTTCCTTTGGTTTTAAACTTTCTTCGTAATCTAGAAAGTCAACATTGATTATTTCATATATTCTCTCTAAATCAATAACCATCATCTCTTCTATTGATGACAAATTGTATTATTGTTCCCCCTCTTGTTGAATTTCATCTTCATTATATGATTATTCCTCTACATCATATATTTCTCTCCTTTGTCTTTCGTTAGCCATAATTTTAGTTAATTATTTAATTTACCTCTATATTTATTACATATTATTGTTCCTTTTATAAATTCATCCCCATCCTTTGACCATCTTTTACATCTCAAAGAATCAAACTTGCTCTAATACCAAATAATGAACCCAAATAATATCAAGACAAAAAAATCATTAGGCGTAGTACACATAATTTCTGAAGCAATACCCTATATTTATTTGTATTTAATGAAAAAAATAATTATATATAGGAGCATAAATAAACCTGAACTCATAATTGTAGTTGATGTGTAAAATTTGAACAAATAAAATAAATTAAAAAAAAATTGACTCATTATTTTTAGCAACTACTATTTTTACATGTTTTGCATACAATTGTGACTGTCTCTAGAGATATCTACATATTATCTTAAACAATAAAATCAACGTGTCAAAAAATTTTGAACTAAATTTCATGTCTACTTACAAAAATACATTATTTATAAATATCTTTAAAAAATGTTGTAATTTTATTAAAATTCATTTTTAGATCCTTAAATGTTAATTTATTGCCTCTAATTTTTTTGAAAAAAAATTAAATGAATAGTAGTACTTATGGATGAATTGAACATTTTGAGGTAGTTGTTTTGGTGAAAACAAGAACTTAAACGCAATTATGGATTAAAAAATTTTGGCCTCTAGATGTTTGGACTTGGCATCAAACATTTATCATCATGGGTAACATGAGAGGCCCACCATCACCTATTTTTCAAACACAAGGCTAATATCAATTTTGAATTTCATGAAAAATTGAAATGGACATAGATGCATTATTAATTGGTTTTTTTTTTTATGACCTATGAGGACATGATGCCACATAGATGACTTATATTATAATCTAACATGGCTTCTTTATAGAGCTATACTCAGAGTATAGTTTTGGTGTCAATGGTATTACTTTATATTGTAGTATGGTTGATGGCCCCTCTATGTGGCATTTTGATATTATGAGATACTATCATATTATAGAATTTTAAAATGGTAGATTATGTATTTATACGTAATAAGAATAATTTATGTTGTAAATAATACTACATGATTGATTGGCTATTACATTTTAATTTATACAATTCTATGTTATGGGTTGTGCATCCCAATTTGCTTCAACCTCATCTGAATTAAGATGCACCAACTCCTAGTAAATCTATGAGGGGAACATTAGTAATGTCCTTACACCCTTCTTCATCGTTGAATTTGCTTCTTCCAAGGAAACACATCATGGAGGCTCATCATCTAGTATAATTATTACAAAATATGTATATTGTATTTTATGAGATTATTTTGGTATATTTTCTCTATGTTTTCAATTTATTCCATCACAAGCATTATTGAAACAATGAAGTTTAATTTTTCTCGATGTCATGAAATTGGAATTCTACATATAAACTGTACTGAATAACTCAAATGGATTCTATCTAATATTATAGCTCACTTTTATTAATTGTGAATTTTCCTTTAGAATTTTTTTTCTTAATTTTAGTCGGTATAAGTCTAAATTATTTGGAATAGTCCAATTTATTCAAAATGATTTTTACCCAAATGGTTTGAAATAATCCAATTTATTTAGAATTAAAAAATATATTTTTGTTGAAAATTTTCTCTACTCCACTTTATTCGGTATAATTCTCAATTATTTGAAATAATCTAATTTATTTAAAATGATCTTTTCTTAAATGGTTTAAAATAGTCCAATTTATTTGGAATATAGAAAATTTATTTTTGGAAAAAACATTCTCCACTCCACTTTAGTGGGTATAAGTCCAAATTATTTAAAATAGTTAAATTTATTAAAATTATCTATGTCCAAAATTTTTGAAATAGTCCAATTTATTTGGATTATAGAAAAATTATTTTAGGAAAAAAAGTTCTCCACTCTACTTTACTGATTATAAGTCTAAATTTTTCAAAATAATACTTATTTATTTGCACCCATGCATCATCAATTTATTTACATAGCACATGTTCTTTCCTTATAGCAATAATTAATCTTCTCATCATGAAATTTTCTCTAATATCTATTGTTGCAGCGTCAATATTTTTCTCTTTTATTTTAGCATCAACTAAATTCACTCTTGGGTGGTTCTCTTACCTCTTTTATAGATATTGGTAGTGTGGACTCTCAAACATTATATGGCATTCTTCTCCACATCTATAAAAACTTAAGACTTGCATTGATTTGAAAGCCATCCTCTACTATTACCATAGCTTTGTACTCTGTGAAATTCACTTTCTCTTTTCTAGTTTGGAAACCCTTTTCTATTATCTTCTTATATTTATATACCACATGATGATTATCCTATAGTGGTATTAAACCCACCTATATTTTTATTAAATCCACCTCATCTCCTTATAGTAGGGGATTTCCCTCTTCTTGGCCCAATAAATGTTCTTATAAAATTATGTCTATTTTATTTTTCTTCTGCCTTCAAAGCTAATTGATAAGTTCCTCTATACATAGTATTCCATGTATTCTTAATTCATATTGAATAAAAAACTTTAAAATATTTACATAACTTACAACCATATTTTCTACTTTAAATTTAAAGTTATGAACATCATAATAATATTTAATATCTATATTAAAAAAGAAAATAGAATTTAATATTTTAAATTGATTAAAAAGTAATATTAAATCAACCATATATATCAAATTAATTAATTAGTTATAATTTTTAACGTTATCATTAACTATTGTTTTAAAAAAAATGATATATACTTATTTAAAATTATATTACCACAAAGGAAATTTATATTTTAATGTTCGTTTTATATTTTGTACGAATATTAAAAGTGGTTGCTAGATTCTTAACTAGTAACAATTAATATCAACAAGGAGTTGGGTGTAGATACATATCGTTTTTGATAGTTTAATAAATAAAGCCTTTTTAATAAAAATAATAGAAGTCTAATAGAGGTGGTTATATTGACATAAATTTTTTTATGTATAAATTATTATTTTTAAGATAGATATGTGTGTGGTGTGTTTACATTCAAATTAACAATTATAATTTAATTATAATAAAATAAAATGTCAATTACAATTAATTAATTTTTAAATATAAAATGATAATTAAAATTTGAAATTTGAAATGTTAACACATTAACAAAATTGAAAAACATTGATTGAAAGTATAGAATTAAAAAGAATTGTAAATAATAAAGAGAAAGTTAAAGTGTTGTATAAAAATATTTTCCATATTTATATTTAATTATATTAGAAAAAAATGTTTTAAACCAAAAAGTAATAAAAATTTTGATTTTTGAAATTTTAAAAAATAAAGGACAATTTATTAAATGATAATTAATTATAATATATTTATAAATTTAAAACAAAAGATAAATTTTTTTGATATAGATGAATTATCTTTTATAGAATTTAATTTTTTTTAAAATACATTTTAATTAATTTTCCTAAGTTTTCACTTACCACTTATTTAAATGTATATTTTAAAATTTATTAATTTATACTTTTTATTAATATGTAATTAATATTTTTTAAAAATATATTATAATTAAAGTTTTATTTGATTCTAAAAATATTAATAAAAAATGAACTTGATATCTCCTATATAATTAAAAACATAACCATTTATTTTTAAAGAACATTTAATTAATATTAACTTAATTTAATATTAAAATAATATTTTATAATTTATTAATAATTTCTTTTTAATTAATTTTTTTAATTAATATAAATTATTATTGTAATTTCTTTTATATTGTTAAGAATTTAATTATTAAATATAAATATTTAATTATCAAATTATTTATCTTTTAAATTAAATAATAATTTCTCTCTTCAGTTGAATAAAAAAAATATTTAAATTGACTTGTAAGGGAATAGTTAATTTGGCCTGAATATTAAAAGATAGATATCACGTCAAAACTAATCCCTCCTTGAAAACAAGGTGCATCTTATTTTACTTGTCCCATTCATTGACGATATTTTAATGGACATCCCACCAAGAAGACGACGGGGGGTATTTTGCAATAATGATTAAAGCCATAAAACTCTTGTTGATATATTGTTAATATCTGTTGTAGATTAATGATATCAATATATTCGAAATGGACATTGATTTTGATAACCGGATATCAATTATGACCATAATTAGCTCGAGGAAGCCGTAGTATGGTGACACATAACAATAGCAGATATATTCTCATATATTAACAAATGTGTCAAATACAAATTGCCTTTTGCAGATTATAGTTTTAGGTCGCCATAATTGATGCTATGACAGGATTGAGCTTACATCCAAAACTAAGTTATTTGTTTATTTGGTTTGAAATCTACAATATATTAATTTCAATTAAATAAATGAATATTACTTCAGATAAAAAACTTGTAGATATATATTTATTAACATTTATTTGTATTATTTTATTTTATTTTTTAATTATTATTATTTTTATTTTTTTGAGATATTAGGACAGATTATTACTCTATGGATACAATTTTATAAAACTGGAGAAGTGTTGGCTGACTAAACACTATTTTGTGAAATATACAATAGTTACATATTTAACAAACTTTTAATGTTTATTTATATTAATTCGTTGACATTCTTCTCAATCAAGATTTAGATTTCGAGGGTCTCTCTTCTTGTGAAGTGTAGAGAGTTATTTCAGAGAGTTAATTAGAATATCCCTGATTTGATCTGAACTACGCTATTTGGTATTTTGTTTTTCTTGGCTTTCCTATTTCAAAATGTCGTTATGGAATCGACATGCTGGTTTTTGGAAAGTTTGTTATAGTTTAATGGTCTTGACTTAAGGGGTTTTATAGTTATTTGGTATTTGATATTTATTTTATTTTTAAATTATGGTAGTGGTTTTATTGGGTTTGAGAAGTTTGAGTAATTTTGGTTGTAGAATTGGGTTGATTAATTTTGATGTCTATAAAGTATTCATCTTTATCTTAGTTATATGGATCAATAGTATTTGAAGAGCTTTGAGAAGTTATGTAGTGTGGCTTGGGTTTAAACTTTATCAAAGTTTTTTGAGTACTGGTATTGAATAAGAGCTTAAAAAATGCTTTAGTAGTTGAAGACAGAGACATTTGGTGGTGGTGTTTTCCTACTTTTCCTAAGTTGTTTCATGGTGGTGTTTTCATCATACACTTTAGATTACTCAAGGATATATTTTATATTATTAATTTCTGATATTCCTCATAAAACTTCTTGACTTCTATTCTTTGGTCTTCTTTCTTATAAATAATTATCTATCTATCTCATTGTTTAACTTTTTTGAGTTTTCTATCTATCTATTTATATTCTCTTGAAGACATATTTTAACTTTCTTAAATTGAAATACCTTTTTATACTATAAGATAAAAGCCGCTTTTCCTTTATTATTCTCTTTAAAAGAATCATTAAAATTCGATTGAAATATGTTAAAAGTTAGTCTCAAGCCTGTTGTCTCCAAATAAAATACCGTAAGGAACAAAGCCCTCTTTCAAAATCTATATCTATGGAGCTGGTGCAGTACAAGTATTCACATGACCGCGTGCCTACGTTCTCCAAACTTAATTACCTACTCCAATTTTCATAGTGGAATTTTGTTGTCATTTTATAAATTCATATACATCTCTTTGTTTTAAGAAGGCACATCTCGATATCAGAGGAAATTGTCATGTGCTTATAGTAAGTGGGAGAGGTAGGACGGCATGTTTGGACTAAACAAACGTCACGCTAAATGAAGACCAGACGTCGCTGAAATTAGATTAATTGAGGCTTCATAAATCCAACAGACAACGATTTAAAACGAGTTTTACTGCACCCGAATAATAAATTCATAGCTAACGATAACATATACAGAGTAAACGAAGATATTTTTTAGGTTTGTAACCACCACATTGCTAGTCTACGTTAGATTAACTTCTCATAGTATGAAAAACTCCTCAACGGCTGGGTACCCACTATCCACACGCAGCTACGACAAACTAGCAAACCATTACAAAATCAGGTAACACTCTTTCTTCTCCGAATATAACTGCAATTGTTATCACTAATGTTCCTGCAGCCTTTAGAAGCATTACAACAAGCCTTCACGATCTTTGCAGGTGGTGATGGTTGTCCTGTACTGTATATTGAAATCACGGTGGGGACCCTGAATTTGATGTACAAGCTGTCTGATGGGTGTTCAAGGATTATTTTTTAGTACCATACATGCTATTTGCTGCTAAGTACAGGCCCCTTTCATTGCTCAAACCGTATCGTGTGAGATGAACAAAAAGGACGTGCCATCATATATGGCTATTGTTAACCTAACTACCTGGTACCAGTTACATTACGTAACAGCTGCAGCACCTTTATTTATATTTCTTGTAAGCGTTGGGACACCCTTATATCATTTCCTGTATAACCGTACACGGTACAGCGAAAAAAAGCATTTCTGCACAGCCTACTCTCATACCATTTATGTGTACATTTGTTTTGTTTCAGGTTATAAGAATTGGTACTCATCTCTGATTTTGGAATAATTTACGCTAAGCGTTTCAACGCCTCTACGTGAAGAATATCAGGGCAGCGAATTTCAGATATTCAGACAAAATGGATATAGATAATAAGAACAAGTGTGATCACACAGAAGAAGAATGTTCAGAACCCAAAACGTACCCAAGGGGTCACTGGAGACCAGCTGAAGATGATAAGCTGAGAGAGCTTGTCCAACAGTATGGGCCCCAAAACTGGAATTGTATTGCTGAAAAACTCCGTGGAAGATCAGGTACTCTATTACCTCCATTAAATTTATATGGCTCTATTGTGAAATCACTTCCTTGGAATCTTTTATTGGTTGTACCATACATTATACCAGGATAACATTTAAGAAACAACTGCAATCAAAATTGAAGCTTATTTTGAGAATTTAGGATTTTTATTCTACTTCAATGTTTGAAATCTTTTAACCAATCAGGCGTTATTTCTGGGATTGTATATATCTTTTGTAAATACATAATATTTAAAGTGAGATATGAAAATTTACATTCACAAATATTCCTTGTAGTCGACAAATCCGAAATAAAGATTGAAATAGTGCAACTGCAAGAATGAAGAACATTTTGTTCACTACATCAATTTTATTTATTTTATTTTCTTTTACTTTGTTCTAAATTTACAAAAACTGGTGAGCGTGTCAAGACATTTCTGTTTCGCGTCGTGTCGACGATGTGTTTGGATTAACGAATTTTAATTCTAAATAATGTTGAATCTTTGATATGTTAAGCTGCAAGCCCTAAGAAAAATTGACAAAAAGTTTTCCTCTACAAAACATGATTTGGAACATCAATAAGTAAATGAATTATTATTATTTAAGCTATGTTAAACTATTTTTATGGTGTTTGTTATGCAGGAAAGAGCTGCAGGTTGAGATGGTATAATCAGCTAGATCCGCGCATCAATCGCAGGCCCTTCACAGAAAAAGAGGAGCAACTACTTGTAGCTGCTCATACTTTACACGGCAATAGATGGGCAATGATCGCTAGGCTGTTTCCAGGAAGAACAGACAACTCTGTAAAGAACCACTGGCACGTTATTGTGGCAAGAAAATTTAGAGAGCGGTCTCGAATCCATGGCAAACGCAACTCTTACTATTTTGTTAGAAAGGCAACTGCGACTGCGAGGCAGTCTGCATACCACATTGGACAAACTTCTGTCAACGCATTTGTAGATAGAAATTACAGACGTAAACCTCAGGGCCTTATGTTTCATCCATCTATGGAAACCCCTTGCAGCAGGGGCCGAAGAGAATCAATTTTAGACATCAAATCAAGAGGTAGGCGAGCACATGACATTTCTCTTTGCAATTTTTTTTTTTTTTCCATTTATCATAGCTATTTGTTTTGATAATATACAATTTTGCATCAGGTAACATTCCATCGGGAGAAGTTGAGGATTACAACAGAATGACCAGTAAATACAATGTTGAATCTAGAAAACATTTTACTCAATATTGGTATCCACAATCCTTCTCGAGGGCGTCAGCATCATTATGTCCTACAATCTTCTCCGGTTCTCTTAATCCAAATCCACCGGATTCACCACCTAAGAGACACAGTAATGTTAGGACACAAGAAATTGTAAAACCTTCAGATGCTAGAATCTATGAAAACCTCAAATTTCTACAGGTTTTTGATGGCCATATAAATCCATTTTCTCACTCAATATCGGATCAAGGTTCGTCAGAAGTTAAAGAAGGAAAAGAAGATTCACAATTAATAAAAGTGAGCTGCAGTAGCAGCTACAATCCAGTTGGGCTATTGGGTATAAATTATACACAGAATTCGAATTGTTCAGTACCGACGAAATTAAAGCTTCTGCCTCTCAATAAGGCTTGTATTCGAATAAATGGGCACCCTATAGAGAATAAAGCAACAGAAGCTTATCAGATGCAACGTGCAGATTTAACGATAAGTAGACTGCATGCTGAGCCTTCACGGTGTGCTTCCATGGAGAAAGCAGACGAGGACGAAGGAGGGTGCAAGGACACCGCTAACGTTCCCTTCATCGATTTCCTAGGAGTTGGTGCATCTTAAGATAGTTTCTTTTCCCCGCAGCTTTATGTTGTACACGATCTGTGTGATTGTATCCATGGCATTGTTGCTAATTGGGACGCGCAACCCATAACATAGAACATACAAAAGTACCGAATCTGAAAGCATCTACATGAATGGTATCAATTGTCTTCTGATATGCTGAACGATAAAATTCGAAATCTGAAAACATCTACATTTTAGACTGTTCTCCAATAAAAATTCAAAACTCTAGAGAATGTATATCTATCCACAGTTATACATCACAGTAAATTACTTTTAGGTTTCGTGAGGTGTTTAGATTTCACTCATATTATAGTAATGAAAAACAGTTGATATATTACAATATCACCCGATAATAATGGTTCAATAAATTGAACAATAATAACGGGAATTGCATAAGAAAACATCAAACCGAGCTGCCATTTTTTTCGTTTTATTGAAAGATAAGGGAAGGGTTTTAAGCTTCTTTGCTATAGAAGTAGCGACTTGTTCATTTGTGCTTAATTATTTTTTAAATTTAAGTTGATATAAAAACCATAAATTAAGGTGGTAAGTTATTTAGTTTTTTTTTTAATTTTTCGTATTTTTTTTAATTAGAAATTTGTTTAGTGTAAAATATTCTATATATCTATTGAAATTTAAATTAATTAATTCATAAATGTAAATCTATTTTAAAACATTGAATTTGATTGTTTAGTAAAGAACTTACAAATTTTATACACCATTCACTACTTAAAATTTAAACATTAGAGTGCAATATATTAGACTAAATCGGCATTAGCAAAGGATAAAGAACTTTTATAATATCTCAATGAACATGTTAACAAAAAAATTTATTGTTTTATGGATTAGTGGACTCATAAATTTAAATATTTTTTATAGAAAAATGAATGCTCCAATCCCACAATTTTATATAATTTTTGAAATGTAAATAAGAGGAATTCAAATAACCATAGTAAAAGTATTTTAGATAATTGCAAACAAACTACTAGACCTTAGCCCAAAACTCATTAGCACTAACTTTATTTTGGGGATTAAAAGGTCTTATCCCAGGGTTTCATATGTTAGAATATTATTAGATTTAATCTTATGGTGCACACTTTGGTAGAGCTTTCAGTGAACATAATAACTTAGTTCCTAACCCATATACAAAAATTTAAAATCTAAAAATATCTACAGCTTAAATTATTGTCCAGAAGATATCTAGCAATCTAGAGAATGTATATCTATCCACTGATATATCACAAAAAAATTCAAATAATATCATATTTAATAAATACACAATAACAATAACGAAGGAGAAGAACATGTAGAGGAAGGGGTAGTGACACTTCTAGAGGATTTTTTTCAAAGGCATGACAAGTCAAATGTCCATTGACATGATTGTAAAAAAATGGACATTATGAAAGTGAATGTAGGAAAAAGGAATACGATATGAATATAAAAATGAATTTTTTAAATAAGAATGAAAAGGATGAAAAAAAATTTATGACTTGAAACATAGTTGAACAAACAAATAATTAAATACAATATTTAGATAGTTTCTATAGTTACCACATAATTGGAAATAAGGATATGTTTAATAGCATAAATTAATAAGTTAAATCTTTTGAAATGGAAAAAGAACTATCTCCATTCACACCAATCAAGGTGACAAAAGACATTTTCAAGATGACTACTATGTCTGATGATTAAAGCATAACCTCACCAACATTGGGTAGCTTGTAAAAAATGATTATAAAGTTAATTATGAATATGGATAACGCATCATATTTAATATAATTGGAATCAATAGGGAAATATTAGCAGTTGAAATAGCTATTGGAGAGTGTTGTATACTCCTTGAGGATGATTTGTATGTATTTTATAGGATTGACCAATCCATATTTAGTATGAACAAATGCTTAGAATTGACTATGTGTTCATTCATAGTGTTTTTGTTTATAAGTTCAAAGATTTATCTATTTGGATTTATTAGATTAGTGTTATGATGACTGTGATCATTTGAGGATGTCAAAGGGGTCATGTGGAGTGGACCTATACATTTATAAGTGGTCCTATGTTTTTAGGTTATGGAGTGGACCTATACATTTATAAGTGGTCCTATTAAACACATCCTTATTTCCAATTATGTGGTTACTATAGAAACTATCTAAATACTATAAAAATATTTAATAGCTAATTCCCCTTAGATATTTCAAAGGGAATTAGCTATTGGAGAGTGTTGTATACTCCCTGAGGATGATTTGTATGTATTTTATAGGTTTGACCAATCCATATTTAGTATGAACAAATGCTTAGAATTGGCTGTGTTATTTCATAGTGTTTTTGTGTATAATGTCAAAGATTTATCTATTTGGATTTATTAGATTAGTGTTATGATGATTGTGATCATTTGAGGATGTCAAAGGGGTCATGTGGAGTGGACCTATACATTTATAAGTGGTCCTATGTTTTTAATTTTCCCAATGGAGTGATAAATGGGGGAATAGGTCTCCATGAGACCTATAAGGGCTACGAAGGCCTAATTGAAAGGTATAACTACTTAAGTGTGACCCATATTTTCTATGGCCAACTTTTGAGGATAATATTGAGCTACGTAAGATGTCTTAAAGGTTAAGGAAAGTCTAAAGGCTGACTAAGAAGATAATAATCATTAAAGCTCTATAAATAGTGAAATAAAATAAGATGATTTCTAGATGCGAGAGACCTGAGATAAGAGGTGTGTGTGAGAGTTTTGGAGTGAAGGAAAAGGTGTATGCCCAATAGATGGGTTATAGAGATGAGCAAGTTGACGATTATGTGTATGACTTGTAGGTCATATTTATGATGTCAATAATAGTGCTCTTATGGGTTTGGAGATTGAGGATTTTTAAATAGGCCTAGAGTGATCTAAGAGGATGTTTTGGATGCCTTGAGTGTGAGTGAAGGATAGATGATGTCTATGTAAACTTGGTAGTTGATTTAAGATTAAGATCAGAGTGTGAAATATGTATATGAGCATTTGGTCATGTTGTTGAGGTTGTAATAGAGTTGTTGTTGAGAAGTGTAAAGTGATCCAAAAGGTGGTTTTATATGTTTATGGCTATGTGAATAAGTGAAGGGGGATGATATACATTATACCTCCATTAGATTGGTAGGTACTCCTTATGGAACAAGTGTTTCACTAAATATTTTTCATAAGTACTTGACCATCCTAGGGGTAGGTTATCCTTATGGAATGTATGTTCAACTAAAGTCTCATGTTTGTAATACCTTATAGGACAATTAGACCATGTTTTTGTAGGCCTGAGAGTGGGTTTCATTCCCCAAAAGGGTTTCCCACATAGATCTTGTGTTTTATGTTTGAACTTGCATTATCTATTGATCATTGTTATGAATGCTTGTGAATTGAATAAGCGTTTAAAATAATTAGAATTGAAGTTGAAATATCTTACATCACTAATTCACCCCCTCTTAGTGATTGTACCTCTATCAGCCTAGTGCCCTATGATAATTGTAAAAACCATTCTAGTCAAAACCTTTTGGAAGAGGTTGATTAATATCGACCTCTTTAATGGGAGGGAGAGATTTGATATTAAATTCCAATATCATTTTGAGAACCTTATATGGAGCTTCTAGTAGGTTAGTGAACTATTTTCATGTAGAAGATGATAAGATAACGACATAATTGGAAATAAGGATATGTTTAATAGCATAAATTAATAAGTTAAATCTTTTGAAATGGAAAAATATTATAAGGTAACTATGAAAGGAAAAATAACTATCTCCATTCACACCAATCAAGGTGACAAAAGACATTTTCAAGATGATTACTATGTCTGATGATTAAAGCATAACCTCACCAACATTGGGTAGCTTGTAAAAAATGATTATAAAGTTAATTATTAATATGGATCATGCATCATATTTAATATAAGTGGAATCAATAGGAAAATATCAGCAGTCAAAATGACAAAGAAAAAGATGTTTCCATTAAGAATGCAAATTAATTTATCTATTACATTAAAAAAAATAATAGTGTCTCAATGTAATTCATGGCA
Source organism: Torreya grandis (assembly GCA_037957365.1). Classification (NCBI taxonomy): domain Eukaryota; kingdom Viridiplantae; phylum Streptophyta; class Pinopsida; order Cupressales; family Taxaceae; genus Torreya; species Torreya grandis. The sequence goes on along the minus strand of JARHVA010000575.1, from coordinate 4,334,209 downwards.
CCCTAGATATGGTTATTTGATATTTAGTGGAAAGCACCTTATTCATAATAAATAAATTGTAAGATAACTGTCTATTGTTAAATAATGAATAAATTTTGTGAGCAATGCATATTTAGTAAAATTGATAGAAATGTTTTTCCTTTAGATATGTCATGGAGAGTTAAAATTTGGATTGAGCTGATGCATTCATATTTCTACGATCTCATGAAATTCATCTTTCTATAAAAAATTAATCTTTCAAAACATTCATAGATTATTTCAACATAAAGACAAGGGTCATATTTTTAAAGCATAAAAATGAGTCATTTTATATATTCAAGAAACTTAAGGTCATGTTTTAAAAGATGAGTGGTCACTATATAAATATCATGAGAATAGATATAGGGGGAGGATATATTTCAATTTAGTTTCTAAATTATTTTAGGAAAATAAGATAAAAATTATTTATATCAAGGTACACACAATGACAAATGGTGTAGCATAAAGGAAAAACAAAACTATGAAACACATGATGATAAGTATTATAAAATGGATGTGATTTCCAAATGAGTATTGGTATAAAGAAATAGCAACATCAATTTATTTTTTCAATAAATGTGCTAAAAATAATGTTCAAGTCATGATTCCTCAAAAGGCACATAGTGGTAGAAAGGATGGTGTTGAACGCTTAAGAGTTTTTAAATGTGTAGCATATGCACATGTGCCCAATTAAATCATAAAAATTTGGGATGATAAAAGATAAAAATGTATCTTTATAAGATATAGTGAGAAACCAAAATCTTATAGTCTATATAATCCTATCATAATGAAATTTAATAATCAATGTAGATGTTCAAATCCTAGACAATGTAACATATGTTGATAAACATGAACAACAACAAAAAAACCAATAAGAGTTAGTGGACCCATACTTGAGAGAGAACCAACAAGTCAAATAGTAAATTATACATTTAGTTGGAGACCTATTTAAAAATGAGTAATTATTCAAGTAGCAATAACTAGAATTGATCACAAGGTATAACTCAAGAGAATCATCCATCGTCTTCCAATAGAAGGCAATACTTAGGATAAACAAGGAACTTGTAAGAGATAAATGATAAATTAAGGTACAATGATTATGAGAATGAAATTATTAATTTTTGTCAATTCTTGGATGTTTATCTTATTTACTTTGAAGAAGCAATTAAGGAAAATAAATGGTATGAATCCATAGATGAATGAATTTAAACAATTGAGAAAAGTCAGACATGGGAGTTAGTAAACCTTTAAGTAAGAAAGGAAGTTATTGCTATCAAGTGCATTTACAAAATGAGAACCACCAAAAATGGCAACATTGAGATATTTTTTTAAAAAAAAATTAAAGGGTGAAATCAATGGCATTGATGATATTATAATGAAACATGTTCACCCGTAAAAAGGATAAAATTCATGAGAACTATCTTAGCCATAAATACTCAAAATAAGTGGAAGGTGCATCTGATGTAAGTAAAATCAGCCTTCCTAAATGGTGTGGTAGAATAAATGTACATAACACATCTATCTGAATATGATATTATAGGGCCTAAGACTAAGGTGTACAAATTGAAGAAATAAGTTAAGGGGCTCAAACAAGTAACAGGGGAATGGTACAACCACATAGATTCATATTTGATGAGAAATATATTTAGTATGAGTAGTAGTGAACCCATTATCTACATCAAGGGAAGATTGAATATGAATTTTTTATTATTTTCTTAAATTTACATGACTTAATCTTTTCTATAAATTGAAATAGATCTAGAAAATAAATTAAAAAAATAATGAAGAAATATGTCAAGATGAGATATTTAATACAATCAAAGTATTTACATAACATAAAGGTTAAATATATGGATGGTGGTATTTATATATACCAATCCAATTATGCAAATTTAGATTCTAGACTGATTTAGAATTGGATACATAAAATAAGCATCAACACTCCTAGCAATAGGTTAGAATTTGTACAAATAAAATTTTGGTAAGCAATTCAGGTCCAATATTGAATAAGAGACTGGTGTGAATTTTAACATATTTGAAAATAATAAGACACAATATCATGTATGCATTTAGTTTTATCTCCATGTTTATGGATTTTATAAAAGAGACAGACTAAGAAGTAGTGAAATAGATCCTAAGATATTTAAATGGCATAAGAGATCATGAATTTTTGTATACAACATAAAATAATTTTGGATTAGTTGGTTATAGAGATAGTGATTGGTCAATTAATATTAATGAAAAAAATATTGCATTCATATTAGGTTGGGATATATTTCATAGACTTCGAAGAAGCATCCCATTTTTTCACTTTCAAAAGTTAAAGTTGAGTACATAACAAAAAAATAAAAAAAATCAGTCAATCTATTTAGATTAGAGGAATCTTTTCAGATTTAAATGAGGAGAAAAAAAAGTGTAAGAAAAATATGATGTGATAATCTAGCCTTGCTTACTTTATCAAACAATCTAGTTTTCTATGGAAGGATTAAGCATATAGAAATAATGTATCAATTTATAATATAATCAGTTTAAAATAGAGAGATTAAAATTTTATTTTATAAGTCAAATCAAGAGATCATTGATATTTTATATAAAGTACTATAGAAATAAAAATTTCATTGCCTTAGATAAAAATGAGCATCATGATTGCAACATAATTAGCTCTAGAGTCATGCAATCAACTCCATAATATATATAAAAATAAATTTGAATTGGCATAAAAAGCTCCAAATTACATATCAAATTAGCTTTGAAGTCACATAGACATCTTTGGAGTACATGTAAAGTTAACTCCAAAATCACATAAGAAGCGATGTAGTACATATAAAAGATGTTCTAGGTCACACATGCAACTCCAGACTACATACAAAAAAGTATTAGAATCACACAAGTATTTCCATAGTACATAAAAAATAAAATATATATTAGTTTAAAAACAAATATTGGATTCTTAAAAGCAACTTCATATATTTTTCATTGGTGGAGAACATTTTTGTACAACATGGTAACAAACTCAAGATTCAATTGGAGTTGTAAAAATATAATATTGAGTTGGATATTTCGCATTCACCTAGCTCTTTGCTTATCAATTCATGGTTTACGTCAATTATAATTGAAGGATATCATTTTTTTTAAACTTAAAATAATAGTACCCTATACGTGGTTCAAAAAACTAAAGTTGTGTAGATGGTTTAGGCTCACTAATCACCAACCTATGATCCAAGACTGTATATGCACTTTTATAAACTACCTATGTGGAAACATTAAAATTACATTAAGCAAAAAATATCTACTTTTTGTCCTATCAAATTCATGCACTTAACCCCACATTGGCCACTATTGATAATAATATTAAATATTTACGTATAATTGGCACTTTGCCCTTATGAACATGTCTATATGGAGAATGTGAACATAATAGGTCTATATAATTAATATCTTACATATATTACACACATTAAGAATACCAAGCATGTAGCTTATATTATCAATTAAGAATAAAATGAGTTCTATTCTTGTATGGAATGGGTATATAAACATAATTTGGCCCCTGACAATTGATAAAGCTCATATCTTATTTATAATAGGCACATGCATGTTCTAAATAGGATAGGAATAATAACCAACATCAAAGGCCTACATTTTTATCTTTTATAGTAAAATACTCAATCAAATAATATGTGTCATGTTTCTTATATTATCAATTCAGAATTCAATATTCTAATCAAGAAAACATGTCATGTTGCTTATATTATAAATTAAGAATCCAATATTCTAATTAATAATACATGCCATGTTTCTTATATTATTAATTAAAAATGTAATATTATAATATTGACATGTAGAATGAGCACATTCGCATTTCCCTCTGATAGTTGATAATATTCATATCTTGTGTTCGGAACATACCCATTATAAACTAGATACTATAAATAATATGGAAAACATGATATTTATTCTTAATACTTTTGTGACAAGCACACATCTATTATTAATAAAACTAAATTTTGTGGCGACCAAATTGATTACATAAAATATCAAATAATTTTTTTGAGCATTAACTACATTTATTATTAAAATAAAAATCGTGTTATTAGGTGAGTGATGTTCTATCACTTGAGGAATTTTTCCTTGAAGAATTTAAACATTATATAAATAGTAGGAAATTAAAAGACTTTAAACATAAAAGCATATAATATTATTCTTATATTTTTATGCATGTTAATTCTACAAATTTATATAAGAATATTGACCTAAATATTATTAGATTATTGTTTATAAGGGCACATGCCCCTTATACAAAATATAATAATATTAATTTCCTAATTATACCATGTATAATATTATATTATTGACATTTTGAATAATGGGCATGTACCCATTATACATAATATTCTAAAAAAAAAATTGTCCTTATATCTTGGTTGTCTCAAAGTGGGAATTTTGTGCCCATAGTTTGTATAAATGTTTTGTTATCTATTTATAAACAATGTTATGTTGACTTACTTTTCCATTGCTATACTAGGTTAGTCATATACTATTTGCAATCATATAATTGGTTGGCATGTCCTAATAACATGTAGTCTTATAAAACCTAAAAGGCCTTGAAGAATAAGGTAGGATTAATGGGTTCATCTTAGTGGATAACTATTCTCACTCCGTACAAGTTATTTCCACCTCGATAAATATTTACACTATTGCTCTGTGTAACACTAGTTGTGTGGTAAGTTATGTTTACGCATTGTGTCTCAGAATATATATAAATTTTTAATCTACAATATCTATGGAATCAAAAAAATTAAGTGAGATTAAACCCATTTTTAAAAAATACACACTTAGTATATGTCAGCGATGACCTCTCTGAGATGATCAATAGGACTCTAGTAGTAATACCTAGGACTTCTAGAGATATCAAACCTACTATGTTCAAAATGACTTGTCACTCAAATAATTCATGCCATGAATCTCAATTATACATAAAATTTTACTTATGCACTAAACCTTGTATCTAATGCAATTTAAATTTAGACAGCTTGTTACTTTTGATCAGCTCACCAAGTTGCCCAAAAGCAAAGTTTGGGAACATGCCCAACACAATTGAAATATCATAAGATAATAGGGTGACACCTTAAAAATATTTGAAATATTTTGATCTCTCTAAATGGCTAGGTCACTCACCAAAATATGATTTAACTCTAAAAATAGGCTTTATACACTGATTTGATGATGGTTAAAACCAAAAGGTAACTAGTTTAAAATAGTATCAATAAGTTATATTTAATTACCATGATGTGAGCAACTATGTCACCATTATTCTAGGTTTAATTTATGTATCATAATATCCCATATGATTTAATCTTATCATACCATTGAACATGCATAGTGACATGACCCTTATGCACTTATACTACAATAGATCTCAAAGTGATAAATTGCCTCTATACTCCCAAAGGAATTAGGAGACACATATTAGTTTTAGCACATTTTAATTTTAAATTGAAATTAAAATCAATCCATGATGTTATCCATACTAAAAAAAAATTGATATAAAAAGATAGTTTACATGTGTCGTTAATAATGTTATAGTTAATTGTAATGCATGGGATTTTGTTAGCTATGATCTCAATTCATATACTACTTATTTCCTAGTCATGTATGATGTCATTTATGAACAATGACATTACATATTTTTTATTCATAGCTCCCTTGTTCCCTTCATCCTTAATTATCAAATTGAATGTACAATATGAAGATATATTATTATGGCTACCCCAGATACAACATTTCTTCCATGAATGTTCTACTTTGGAACTAAAAAAGAATTTAAATATATATAATTTGATAGTAATACTCTTCACAATACCTTAAAACATTATTCAAACATTTTTTTATTGGTCAAAGTAGTCAAGGATTAAAAAGAGTAAGATGAATTTACCCTTGACCAAAGGGATTACATTGATTATTTAAAAAACATCAAGTCTATTGGATTACACAAAGTAGGGGCTACACCAATGGTATTTCCCTATGTTTATGTTGCATTTATTTTTTTTAACATAGGCTAATACACAAACAACATATTTCATATCACTAATAGCCAATAACTAATGGGATATGCAAATTATGTCTTTTCTAACAAGTATTACATATTTCCAAAACCAAACATGACATACGGGTCACAAATGGTTAATGAATGGTTACAAGAAAATAAGGTTTGGGAAACCTTGAGACTATGGGAAAATGAAATGGAAATGAACATCATCCCAATTTCATTATTCAAACTAGGGATTAGGAATTCCATGGCTAATGAATATAGTTCATGGAAACCCAACCATTTTATATGTTAATGATAACCAAGTTTCATTATTATTTATGATCATGGATGGAAAAGGTATCCCATCATTAGGATAAGTCATTAGTTTTAATATCAACCAATATATGGTTGTACATAACATGTCATATCTTAGTTTCTACATGATTTCATATTTAGTCAATGTCATATCTACTATTGAAATCCATACAAGTACAAATCCTTATGTACCAAATGAATTTTTTTTGAATTTTTAATGATTTTAGTGATTATCATATCTTTAGGTATATTAATTTTATTTAGATAATTTGTGAAATATTTTATCATATGGTTTAAAAATAAATTAATTTAAAATTAGTGTGAATATTGTCAAAATAAATTTTAAGGTCATTGAAATAACTAGGTGATTATTAGACTATCTGAAGTAAATGGTAATAAGGATAGAGGGAACACTAGTTACACCATTCTACCTGCTCAAAATACTAAAAGATAAATTGGAATAACAAGAGATAATATATCATTTATTTCATAGTGTTGATGAAAATTTCAAGAAATTTAAATTTGGAAACTTACACAAGATGTCCCTTACTATATGTAAACAACAATTTTAACATGGGGAGTAATCAAGCCAAAAACTATCAAGACAATAAAAATTACCGATAGGCCAAAATATTGAAACAATAACTTGTATTGATTTGTATTGAATAATTTTAAATAATTACAAACCCAAACCATGCTTAAATAAGCCTCAACTTAGAGTTTATAGTTGATATGTAAAAATTTGAAAAAAATAAAATCTAAAAGAAAATATCTATTTTTAGCAGTCATTATTTATAGTAAATTTCACATTCAAGCACACACATATATAAAAACCTACCTAAATAATATAAACACTATCATTAGACTATGGGATGAAATTCAACTGAATTTGATGTCTAGTTCTAAAAATATACAGTTTCTAAAAATAGAAAATTTTTGAAAAAAATCATTAAACATTAATTTCAAATCATTAGATGATCATGTATGGCATTTGAAAAAAATTAAAATAAACTCCAAGAATATATATCATCTTAGGAAACACTAAAATTTTTGAGATGGTTATTTTGGCATGTGCAAGAGCTCAAATGGAGCTATGGGTCAAAAGTTATGGCCTACAAAAGATTGACCTATTTTTTCTGCATCATTCTCCTCTAGTTGAAAATAACTCAACTCATACGACTTGGCCTGATTGCATTGATGATATTTTTCCTTGTCAATATTACTCAACTCCCATTCTATAATCCAATTGTTGTCTTCTTGTTGAAATACTTTCCACTACACCAAATACATGTTATAATTCCCTTTCCTTGTGTTCACCATCTTCATATCCAAAACTTGCACTATCTTTTCCTTCTTATTTGGAACATGTTTCTCCCAATTTAATTCTTCACACTCGTCATCTTCACCATCTTCTCCATGGAATTAGTATAAATTTCAAACATTAAATACTAGACATATATCAAAATTATATGGTAAACTCACCTCATAAGCATTGCCATTGATTTTCTTCATAATTTTACATAATCCAATTTTCTTGTACTTTAACTTATTGTATGTTCCTTTTGGAAATATTTCTTTCCTTAAGTAAACCATTAACAACTATCCTTTTTCAAATACCTTTAATTTTATTCTAACATATACTATTACTTTATATTTTTCATTGCTTTTGTGCAACTTTATTCTTACTCCTTGTAATTATTGCATATGCTCTTTAATTACTTCTATATCATCACCTATTCGATCTACAATTGAAAATTATTCCAATTCTAAAATACCCATAAAATTTCTCCCATAAAAAAATTAACATTGTGACATTCCTATTGGTCTATTCACTAAACTATCATATGTAAACTTAGCTTGTGGTAAATCCAAGTCATATTGCTTGGGCTTCTCTCCCACTATGCATCTCAATAAATTTCCCAAGCTCATATTCACAACTTATATCTATGCATTTATTTGTGGGTGATATGCACTACTAAATTTTAGCTTAGTACCCATCCTCTTTGAAAAAGTCCTCCAAAAGTGACTTAGAAATTTCATATCCCTATCTGATGTAATAGTTTTTAGAACACCATGCAATCTCACAATATCCCTAAAAGCTAATTAATCAACTCTAGTGGCATCATTGGTTTTATTACATAAAATAAAATAAACCATTTTAGAAAATATGTCTACAACAAAAAAAATTGAATTATTACCTCTCTATGTGTTTGGTAATCCCAACACAAAATCCATACTCAAATCTATCCTTGGTTTTCTTAGAAATAGTAATGGCATGTATAGTCTAGCATTTTTTGTATGTCCTGTATCCACCTAACATATCCTACACCTTGAAACATATCTTGTCACATCTCTTTTCATCTTTAGCCAAGCATACTTTTCCTCCACTAAAGATATTATCTTCATCTTACCAAAATGTCTATCCAAACCACTACTATGTAATTACCTTATTATATTGTCTTGTAGAGACCCAAATAGAATACCCAATTGTTTCCCTTTGAAGAGATATCCTTATTGTATAAGATGCTCATCATGAATAATATCTATCCCACCTATTAATTGATTCTTACACTGTTTAACTATCTTGCAAAAATATGGATTAGTATCATATAATTCTTTGATAACTTCAAATCCAACCACTTCACTCACCATAGTAGTTAATAATGGTACTATCCTACTCAATGCATCAGCTACCTAGTTTTATTTTCTTGATTTATGTTTCAACACAAAAGTATACCCCTAAAAGAAAGAATCCCACTTTGCATGCCTACTATTCAACTTTTTGTGTATTTACATACCTCAAAGCCTCATGATCTATAAATAGTATAAACTCCTTAGGCACTAGAGAATGCCGCCAGTGTCTTAATGATTGTATAATTGCATAAATTTCAACATCATAAGTAGAATAATTTATTTTTACCTCATTCAATTACTCACTGGAATATGCTATTGGCTTTCTTTCTTTACGTAGTAAAACACTAATTCCCATAAATGAAGCATCACAATCAACCTCAAACATTTTTCTAAGATCTGATAATGCTAAAATTGGTTTTTATATAATCTTCTTAAAAAATCAAAGCTTTTTATGGCTTCTCTAGTCCATGCAAATTCTTTCCCTCTCTTGCAATATGTTATTAGTGCTACAATACTACTAAATTTTGTAATATTTTTTTTTGTAAAAAGTTGTTAAACCATGGAAACTTATTATTTATACAATGCATTTTAGAATAGGCCATGCAACAATTGTCTTTATCTTTTTTTCATTCATTTTCACACCATCTATTGAAACTACAAATCCTAAAAATACCAAAGCATTTTGTATAAACTTGCACATCTTCAAATTTGCATACAACTTCTCCTTTATTAACAAATCCATTACCATTCTCAAATTTTGTAAGTATTCTTATTTAGTCTTATTGAATATTAAAATATAATTAAAATAAAAAACCATAAACTTATTAATATATTCTTGTAGAACTATATTCATCACCTTCATAAATGTGTTAGGTGCATTAGATAATCTGAATGGCATCACCATCCAATCATATAAACCATCCCTAGTCTTTAATGTAGTTTTCCACTCATCTCCTTCACAAATTTGAATCTTATAATAACCACTCCTTAGATCAATCTTGGTAACATATTTTTATCATGCAATCACATCCATCATATCATCTAAACAAGGTATAGAAAACTTATAATTTATTATAATTTTGTTGATTACTCTACTATCCATGCACATGCTCCATCCACCATCTTTCGTTGGAGTTATAAACATTGATGTTGCACATGAACTCATACTCTCCCTTATCACCTTCTTTCTTAGCAATTCTATAACCTATTTATTTAATTCTACTTGTTCTATTAGACTCATCCTATAAGCTACTTGATTGGGTAGAATCAATCCTAGAATCAAATCAATGGGATGTTGAATATCTCTCTTTAGTGGTAAACCATCTGGTAACTCATTAGGTATAACATATGTATATATTTTCAATACTCTTCCTACTTTTGTTGTTATTGGTACAATTTTTGTTTCTTCATTCTTTGCTACTAATACATAAAAACAACCTACCACATTCATAACTTGGATAAAACTTTTAGTATAGATCAATCTTTCTTCCTTCTCTTCATTTCTAAGAGGTAACAAAACTACCTTTGTATCACCTTTCCAAAAAGTGTGTGTGTTCTTTCTTTCATCATGAATTGCTTTCATGTCAAATTGCCATAGTCTTCCCAATAACACATGACATGCATCCATTAGAATAACATTGCACCATATTTCATTATTATAACTTTTTCCTATAGAAAACTTGATTAATCATGTTTTATCTACTATAACTTCATTCCATTTTTTAAATCATAAAATTTAAAAAGGATTAAGGTGATTTTCACATTGCAAATTTTGTTTCTCTATCATTTCTTTAGAAACAATATTTTCAAAACTACCACCATCTATACTTACTTTGAATACATTTCCACTTGAAGTACATCTTATTCAAAAAATATTTGATTGCAGCTATGCATCAACACCTTCTTTATTCTTCACTTATTCCTTATTTGGAGTGATCATGGTTATTTTCATTATGAGATTCTCTCCAATATCTACTAGTGTAACCTTAGTATTTTTCTCTTCTATTTCAACCTCAACTAGATTTACTCGTAGGTGATCTTCTTATCTCATTTATTGATCTTGACAATATGTACACTCAAATGTTTTATGCCCTTGTTATCCACATTTATAATATACATAAGATCTATGTTGATTTTGAAACCATCCTCTAGCACCACCATAACCTCATCCTCTTTGAAACACTCTTCTTCTTTATTGGTATTGGAACCCTTACCTATTATCATCTTGTCTTTCTACACCACGTGATGATTCACCTATTTTGGTATTAGGCCCACCTATGTTTGTATTAAACCCACCTCATCCCCTATTTGGAATGGATCCACCTCTTCTTGGAGAAAGAGACATTATTCTTAAATTTTATCTATTTTCTTTCTCTTCTACCTTAAAATCTAATTGATAAGCCTCCTCTATGTAAAGTATTCTATGAATGCTTAATTCATCTTGAATATAAAATTTAAAACCATTTTCATACCTTACATCTAACTTATCTTCTATTTCATCATGATCCTCTCATATGGAAAGCATATAAAATTAATTTGTATACTCTTATATACTATGATCTTTTTATCTCAAATTTCAAAATCTTATATATAGGGTTTATGCATAATCCACAGAAAGAAGTTTCTCCCTCAACTTCTTCTCCATATTTTTCCATGAATTAATCTTTTATTTAAATTTTCTCTATCTCTCTTTTCGTAGGTGATCCCACCAAATCATTTCATGACCTTTCAATTTTGTGGGTGCAAACATTACCTTCTTGTCTTCTCTCATAGTCTTCCACTCAATGAACTTCTCCATGCTACCCATCCAGTCTATCAACTCCTCTAGTTTTACACTACATCCATAATCTAGAAAATCAACATTGATTCCTTCATTTCTTCCTTTTAAATCCCAAACCATCCTCTAGTGCATCGATGGTGGTTGTTCTTGTTGTTCTTCTTGCTAAACTTTTTCATCACAATCTATGTCCTCCTCATCAACATTTTGTCTTCTTATCTGATTGGTGATAACCTCTACTAATTATTGAACTTGTGTCTACATATCTTGTATTATCTAGTTCATTTTTGACATATCTCTTCATCTTTTCACCATTATTTACTCCTCTAAGATTCAAACCTTGCTCCGATACAATATAATGAAACCAAAAACTATCAAGACAATAAAATTTACCAATAGCCCAAGATCTTGAAATAATAACTTGTATTGATTCATATTGAATGACTTAAAATAATTAAAAACCCAAATCATACCTAAATAAGCCTCAACTCATAGATTAGAGTTGACATGTAAAAATTAAAAAAGAAGTAAATTTTTTTTTTTAAAAAAAAAACCTAGCAGCCACTATTTATAGTAAGTTTTGCATGCAAGAGAGCATGGATCTAAATATCTCCCTAAATACTCAAAACACTATAATTATCCTATGGTACTAAATTTAATTAAAGTTGATACTCAGTTCTAAAAATATACAATTTTAAAAAATAAAAAATTCATGAAAATATCATTCAACATTCATTATGGACCCTCAGATGATCATGTATGGCCTCCAAAAAATATATAAATCAACTCTAAGTGGATAGAGAGGCTAAGGATAGCATCGAACCGTATGAAATGGTCATGTTAGCATGTGGAATAGCTCAAATGGAGATATGGGTCAAAAGTTGTGGCCTTTAGAAGATTGTCCTATTTCTTATACATTAGGGATCAATTGAATAAATATTTTATTCATAAAGGCTCATTTAATATTTGTCTAGCTAAATTTAGACTTTGGAATCCAAATAAAGTAACAATCAAACATATATAAAATTTATAAGTAGACTTACGATTATTTATAGAAACAAACCAAATGGCCATGATGATATTTTATAGAATGTTGAGGATGATACTAAAGTATGGATTACATTTAAATTTGTAAAAGTGAAATTGATATTGGCACAAAGAATCAAATACGAATCTTCCATTATAAAATATGTATTGAAGACATGGTAGCCTACGAAGGACAAGTCATAAAAAAAACATAGATAAATAGATGAAAAAAGTAATTATTAGATTTTTCCCAAATCAAAGTCTTTAAGGAAATGATCCCATTTAATAGTTATGTATCTCCCTTAATTCCCATGGTTAAATTGGCTTTTCCACTTGTAACTATAACATAGCTAGATATGGCACCAATGGTGAGACATCCACTTCAACCTCCTTCTCTTCATGTGAACACTCTAGAAATGCCTTATATTTTCAATTTTATCACTCAAGTAATTTTTACCCTACCTAACACATTGCAGGCTCCAACAATTGTAGGAGATAGTGAAAATTTCATCAAATATTAGTCATTATCAAAAATAAAGAACTAAAATACTATTTTAGATGAACTATGGAATGAAAAAATACATGAGCATTAGTATATAACACAAAATAATTAAATACACTTAGGATACAAATTTATTCTCTTTGGAAATTAATATCAAATTCTACAACATATGTTGCATTCATAGCAGGGTGGTAGGTGACAAAATTAGATTAAAATAAATAATTCAATATTTTAGAGGTGTAACTCAACCAAAACATTTCCCAATGTGATATCACAAGATCTAGGTAACACATAAAGGATATGAATTTTTAATCTAGTACATAATTATTTGGGAAAATTAGGATCAACGAGCATATTTTTTCTCTAATGGAAAATAATCTAGCATTCTCTTTAATAAGTTCAATAAAAATTTAGATCAAGTCATGATGAAACTTGTGAATTCAAATGAATCCATTTCCATCCATATTGTGTTAAATTAGATTCCCAATTTGATCCACATTAATATTTAGTTAGATCAAAATTCATAATGTGCTAATGGCTAATTTATGGAATGGAAATCTTATGAGGTAAAGATGCTCCTAAAACACTGGTAGTTTCTATAGTCAGTTATAAATTCTTAAGTTTTTTTGGTATTGTTAATTTTTTGGTTATTTTGAGTAGGAGACAAAGGTTAAAGCTAGGGAGGATGTTTGCATGACTATTCATTTTAAAGTATAACATACAAGCCAATCTATGGAAGCCTACGTTCATACCATAGGAATAGAAAATATTTATACTTTGGTAGTTGGATTGTATTTATACTTGGAATTTCTTGTATGAAAAATCATCGTAACATAGTGAACAAACAAATGAAAATACTCATATTTTATATATTAATGAAATTAAACTAGTTTGTGTAAGCATTAGTTTATGTAATTATTAATGTTATGTTTACTTATACATAATTAATATTATAAATGTTAGTTTAACATAGACGAGTCTCCTTTCAAAACTTTAGTGGTATCTAAAACTATGAGTGGTATATAAAAAATAAAAAAGGAACTATGAACTTATGGTTAAATTTAGGGTTTATGTCAATGCTTAATATATTATGAATATTGGGCATGTTGTTAAAATGTAATATTGAGATGGAAATTTTGGAACCACCTAAATCTTTGTTTTTCCAATCAAGATTTACTTCAATTGTAATTCAAAGGAATTGTTTTCTTAAAGCTTATAACAACAATACTACATATATTATTCTAAAAGTATAAAACCATATACATGATTTATGCTTTGTAATCACCAAGCCTACGATCCAAGACTGCATATGCACCTTTAAAAACCACATACATGAAAATATTTAAATTCACATTAAATGTAATAAATGTTCACTTTTTTGTCCCTCAACATTGTGCACTTACCACTATATTGACCACTATTGATAATAATATTATAAATTTATGTATAATGGGCGCATTCTCCTTCTGAATGAGTCTATAAGAATAATATGAACATAATAGGTCTACATTATTAATATATTGAATAGATTACACAAGTTAAGAATACCAAACATGTTTCTTATATCATAAATTAGGAATACAACATATTCTAGTCTTGTTGGAAATGGACACATCTACATAATTTAGCCTCTGAAAATTTAGAAAATTCACATCTCCTTTAGAATGGGCACATGCATATTCTAAAAAGGATAGGAATAATATGAATATCAAAATTATATATTCTTATATTATACTATAAATTACACAAGCTAATAATATGTGTCATTTTTTTTATATTATCAATAAATATGTCAAGATTCTAATTACACCAAAGGTATTCCTACAATGGCATTTGGGGGAGGTGCTTTGAAAATGTAATGGTGTGAGAATGTTAGCATTTAATTATTTCAACACTGACATTTGAAAATAAAAATAAAAAAATAATTATGCCAAAACCAAAATGATTAAATTAAAAAATAAAATAACAAACAGGACGGTTTAAAAAATAAAAAACATATAAATTCAAAGAAAAAAACAAACAAAAATTGAAATTAACATGAGAGAAATAAAAATTAAATAAGAGTAAAAATAGGTGTAAATTTAACTATCATTCCATATTGAGCAGATAACATACAAAATTTTTATATTTAATGTTTTAATTATTACTTCTGTTTTAAAGATTACTTCTTTTCTAATTTCTTTCTTGTACAACTTCCCTCATTATTTTTATTGTGAAATTGATTTCCACTTGAGAAATTACATTATATTAAAATATCATAATTAATAAATAAATAATCATATTACCATATTATATTTATTAATAATAATAACAATGAAATTGTAAAAATAAATTATGATAAAAAATATTACAACATCATAATATATAGATAATATACATATAACCATAATTAATTTATAGATAATAAATAAATTTTATTAATTATATTTATAAATAATTAGATAATCATAACTAATTTATAGATAATATATACATTTTACCATATCATATTTATAAATAATAATAATTAGTTGATGGGTAATTTATAAATTTTATTGTATTATATTTATAAATAATAGAAAAAAATTATCATATCATATTTATAAATAATCATATCATAACAATGAATTGTAAAAATAAATTATCATAAAAAATTAATCGCATCATAAAAATATCATGACATAATAATAAATAAATAATATATAACTATTTTATAGGTAATATATAGATTTTACCACATCTTATTTATAAATAATCATAACAATGAATTTATAAAAATAAATTATTTTCAATAATATTACCAAAACATAATAAATAAATAGATAATATAGATAAATAAATAATTTATAAGTAATAGAAATAAACTATCATAATAAAATATTACCACATCATAATAAATAATTAGATAACATAGACACACACAGAGATAATAATAATAATAATAATAATAATAATAATAATAATAATAATAATAATAATAATAATAATAATAATAATAATAATAATAATAATAATAATAATAATAATATCACCACATGATAATAAATAAATAATAATAACTAATTGATAGGTAATATATAGATTCTATCACATCATATTTATAAATAATCATAACAATGAAATTGTAAAAACAAATCATCATAAAAAATATTAGTACATCATAGTAAATATATAGATAACCATAACTAATTTATAGGTAATATATAGGTTTTACCAAATTATATTTATAAATAATCATAACATTAAAATTGTAAAAAACAATTGTCATAAAAAATATTACCACATCATAGTAAATAAATGGAAATTATATATAAATTCATAATTATTATTTTTATGTCTCTCTCACTCCCCATAATGGCTCTCCTACTCAGTGAAAATTTTAATCCTCCTCCCTAATTAGAGGTCACCCTTTCTCCTACCCTATAGCTTGGCATAGACTAGGTCCCTTTTGGTCCGTCTACAGAATCTTTGTCCCTCTCAACCTAGTCTTATTTTGATAGTGGAGAACTATAGGTCTTCTCTTTACTTATTTCTTCCTTGTTAGAATCACCATCAATCCATAGAATTCAAGATCTTGGTGGGTTAAGCCCTCGATTGAGCTCCTCCATGTAGCTTGTTGTAGGAGGGTTAAATAATTATCGGCTCCCTCTGTTGCATACAATTGGGTCTTCTCAATTTAATGGTGCCTCAGCCACTTTGGGCTCACATGCTTTATGTTGCAAGTCCTTAATGGATAAGGTTGTTTCATCCCCCTCTAGTTCTTAGTCCACCTTTTGGAGGGAAAATGGTTGTTTGTATGCTAATCACCCTATTTTGTAGTAAAAACTAGATTTTATTCCCCCAGTGGATAGGGGCTTCAGTATCAAGGGGTTAACATGTTTGACTATTTTTAATTCCAAATCTTTTGTTAAAATATCCTTCAATGCAACTTCTAGATCTATGCCCAAGCCTCTCATCTTTACCCCTTCTACAACCATGGTGGTATCTGATGAAGAGGTTACCAAAGATATGATATCCCATGATATTTTCTATGAATCTCATGGAATCATTTGTAGATTCAATAATCTTTGGTCCAAACTCAAAGTACTCCATTCTTGGATCTCAAAAAATTGGCATCCCCTCCTTCAAGATAACCTTGAGATTTACCCCAATGCTAAATGTTTATTTATTATTGTTTTTGATAATTATGAGGACAAGGATTTTATTCAAGGTCAGTTTTGGTGCTTGAATTCCCACCCTTTTCTCTCAAAACCTTGGTCCTCCCATTTCAATCCCCTTACTAAACCCCTACTTAAAAAACCAAATTAGGTTTAACTTCCTTACCTCCCTCTCCATTTATGGACTGAACATAGCTTCAAAGCCATAGGTAACTCCCTGGGTAGCTTTTGCTTACCCACCTTAACACCAAAATTTATCTCATAATACCTTTGGAAGAATCTAGGTTAATATAGATACATCTAAGGATTTAGTAGAAAGTATTGTTATACAAATGGGTGACCATTCTTGGTCCCAAAATATTGATTATGAAGGTCTATTTTTTACTAGAAAGTATTGTTCTGGAAATGGGTGACCATTCTTGGTCCCAACATATTGATTATGAAGGTCTATTATTCCCTTATCATTACTACTTCAATATAGTCCACTTCAATAAAGACTTCAAACTTCACAGAATAAATAAGTAATCTTCCTAGTGGTAAGAATTCAGCCCCACCAATGTCACTATGGAAGTCCTTGAATCTGAGGATGATGATTTAGATTTGCCTCTAATTGAGCCTAAGCTAGCTAAAATGGATTATACTAATCCCAATGTTTTAAAATAAGTATATGAGGTAAAAACCCCTTTTTCAGGAACAAAGGGGCACACCCCTCTTTCTAAGGATCCCATTCCCTTCTTTGAATCATCATGGGCTGAACCTTTCTTTTAGGATTTAGTGGCAGATAAATCTCAACCATTATAAATATTACTACCCCTTACCTCAGATCCTATGGAAGATAAGGTGGGTTAGATGAAAGTGAAGAAGAAGAAAAGTGGTTGAAGACAAGAATTTAGCATGTCACTCCATTCGAGGGGGCATCTCAAAAAATAAAATGCTTGATTCTCTCAATTGTTGGAGGGCAGTAAGTTACATTCCATGTTTTCTGCTTGATCCCTCTGACTCCCTCAGGGTAGCTAAACTTTATCTTTGTTTTGTGGTAACTTCATGGAAGTTTCTTGGGTGTCTCTCGTTGTCCCTTTCCATTTGTTAGCAAAAACCTCCTTTGTGAAGGGTTTTGGCTGCCCATTTAATAGTCGCCTGTAGAGGCATTATGTTTGATATTTATTATTCATTTTTTTATTTTTCTCCTTTATACAAGGTTATGAGGCCTTTCAATCCCTTAATTTCGCTTATCAAATAAAAAATAATTAATTTATAGGTAAAATATAGATTTTACCACGACATATTTAAAAATAATCACAACACTAAAATTTTAAAAATAATTTATCTTAAAAAATATTACCACATAAGAAATAAATAAATAATATACATATAATACTAACTAATTTAAATCCAATATATAAATTTTTCCAAATTATATTTATAAATAAATTATAATAAAAAAAATTACCACATCATGACAAATAAATAACAGTAATATATAGATTTATCGCATTATATTTATAAATAATAATAATAATAATGAAATTTAGAAATAAATTATCATAAATAATATTACCACATCATGATATATAAATAAATAATATATAGATAATCATAACTACTAATTTATAGTTTATATATATACTTTACCACGTAAATTATAATAAATAAATATAGTGTTGCTCTCCATTTTCCATTTTAAAATTGCATTAGATATTTATATTAAGTATTTTTTATTAACAATAAATATTTATCTTTACATTAGGTGATGGAAAGTGCTACTAACATACATATCTTAGATATATATAAGTAAAATATAGAGATAGATATCATTCTTGAGACATTCACAGCTCAATGTGATATAGGTGCCTTGACAATGATATCTATCAATGTATTTTACATAGATTTATCTAATAGTTAATAATACATGTTATGTTT
This sequence comes from Torreya grandis, assembly GCA_037957365.1. NCBI lineage: Eukaryota > Viridiplantae > Streptophyta > Pinopsida > Cupressales > Taxaceae > Torreya > Torreya grandis. The sequence continues at coordinate 4,314,851 of JARHVA010000575.1, read as the reverse complement.
CTTATATTATCAGCTAAGAATCCAATATTATAATTAATAATACATACCATGTCTTTTTATTAGTAATTAAAAATCAAATATTATAATCTTGACATGTGGAATGGGCACATCCACATTATCTTCTAAGAGTTGGTAGCATTCATATCGTGTGTTGGGAATAGGCCCATTATGAACTACATAATAAGAATAATATGAAAAGAAAATAACTATATTATTAATATTTCTATGACTAACATACACCCGTTGTTAACAAAGTTACTTTTATGAAGACCAACTTGTCTGCATAAAATATCAAAGCAAGGTTTCAAGAATGTGTCAATGTTTATTATTGAAGATTTTTTATGCTCAGGTTAAAGACATGTTGATTGAGGAGTTTTTCCTTTAATAATAGTTAGATTCGATAATACTTGTTTAGCTTGTTGTATTTGAGATGTCATAAGTTTATTTTTAGAATATTGGTCAATGAGTTGACCTTTTCCCTTGTTGTGTATTACAAGATCTTGATTACGAGTTGGTATACAAGTTTGAGCTTTATATAATTATCTCATAATGTAAAAGGTGTTTATTTGGGTAATATAACTAAATATTGTAAGTCTTATATGGGAAATATAGGGGGATTTTTCCCCCATTTATTAAAATCCAAGAATATGTTCATCCTTGTTGGCAAAGAGTTGTCATGAAAATTAATATTTTTCATATTCAACACTAGGTGGTGCATTCACAAGGTACATTAAATTATTTCTATGATCTATATCAAATGTTACATGTGAAGGGTATGGTTGGTTTTGGCTTAATTTGGCATTAGGTGGTACAACCATAAGGTATGGATTATGTTTTTTGAGTTTGATGTTATATGTCATGTTGGAAGGTATTAGTGATCTTCTTCATCCTTTACATAGTATTCATACTCATGTGGATTATAAATTACCTCACCATCAAATGAAGGGTTACATATAAAATTGTAATATATGAATCAAATAGATAAAATAATGTGGATGCTTTCAACAAGAAATTATATGTGAATTTAAACACATTTCCCAAAAGGTGCACACAAGATTTGGGCACAGTGGTTTTAGGTGCAAATTTCTAGTACCTGGAAAGTTGGAAGTGTTTGAATTTGGTCTAATAAAAAAGGATTTCGTCTTGATAGATTGAGTGAGGCTTTAAAAAATTTAGAACTCTAAAATGTGTGAATGTTGGAACAATGTTGGTTTTATACAATATTAAATCATGTTTACCCTATAATTAGACCTTTAAATAATAAAATGGGTTGAGTTTTTTATTGACCTTAGAAGAAGTTTGACTTTGGATTTGGAAAAGAATTGACTTCAATTGATTTTGAAAACATTTTTCTAGAATTGAAAGTGCACAACATGACTGGAATTGGAATAAAATGTTGGAATATGAATTTTTTAGACTAGACTCAAAATATGAATAATGTCATAATGACATAATTTTAACAATACCTCAATTTTGAAATCAAAATATTTTGACCTCAAAATTAAAACTTGTCTTTGGAAATGGAACTAGACTTGGATTTTAGTTTAGGTTTGAAACAAAATGGATCACATAATGACACAAGTTGGATAGGAATTTGTAAATTGGGTCCCAGAAATGGTTTTAAATTAGAAAAAAAAATTTGGACAAGGCTTTGATGTTGACTTTGTCAACCTAATGGTGTGGTTTAGACAAAAAATGTAGGTATTTGGACCACGTTTGACACGTTAATTTTTCTTACCCATAATTTTGGTATTGTAATTCCTTATTGTATGTGTGTATAAAAATGGTTTGGATTTGGACACGGGTTTTTTTATTTGGTTTCAAATATGAAAAAAAATGACAAAACAATCAAACAAAAAACACAAACAATATAGAAAATTCTAATAACTGACACTTGATTGCATCACATCCATTTGAAGCTTTATAATACTAGCATTGATAAAATATTATTAAATTTAATTTTTATTAAATAAATTGATACAATTATCTATGGTTGTTGTAATCCCAACCTTCTCTCAAAAGGTTTGTATGGGCAAGGTGATCTTTAGGGGCTATTAATTTTCCACCCCTATATCAATGGATGTTCTATAACAAAATAAGATCTTAAAATTTTAACTTATCTTTCTATATGGTCCTAATATACATTTTGGTATGTGTGCACAAAAAAAAATCGTTAATTAGATGTTGAGGTTTAATGGGCCAATTTACAAAATGTCTAGTCTATTTATGACCACCTCAATTGTTAGATTCTTAGTGAAGTGATTTTGGTTAATCCATGATTTGATGGACATTATATATAAGATAACACTTTTGTAGACTCAATTTGTATACCCCATTAGATAACAATGTTGTTATGATGTTAGGATGTGACTTCCTAATCAGTGCACCCTAAGACATATGAGAAGGTGATGAAATCCACCCCACATAGCTAAAATAAAAATAAGCATATAAGGTAAATAGGAAATTTTGAATTTAGGATTCAACCAAAGATGAGATATTATATGTGTATAATAACCCCACAAGACAATCAAGTATGAATAAAATACTTGTATGAAATGAAATAACTTTGGAAAATAAACAAGTTTTTCTTATAGCTCAAATGTAAATGTGAATTTTTTAAAACCCCAAATCGAGATATGTAGAAAATAAATATTATTTTCTTAGAATTTAAAACCCACTTTTATCTAAAGTACTAAAACATAAATGGTTACAAGTTTAAGATGAGCAATAAATTTCACCTTTTGAGGTCTCAATTTTTTTTCAAGAAAGTAATTTCATTGATACATGGGTAGAATCCATTTCATCAATTACATATTTATTACAACATTTAAAGAGTTATTTCACTAATTTTAAAACAAATTAGAATAGATAACTGAAAGGGGGTTTTTTTGATAGAATGTAAAATTCATTAATTACATATCCATTTCAATAATTCTAGAGAAATTTCACCAATTCTAGAACCTACAAATAAAATAGAACAAAATTATGAAAGAGATAATTTATCAATTCCAAATTAATTTCACTGATTCTATAGCCAATTCACCAATTTCAAAGTAATTTCACCGAATCTAAAACTTGTAAATAGAACATAATAGAAAGTATTCACCAAATAAATTTTCTAATTAGTAGGTTGAATTAAATAATTCTATAGAAATTTTGTTGATTATATAGCCTATAAATAAAACATATTATAAAATTTGAAAGGGTGAATTCACCGATTAACAGCTCAAATTAATTGATAGGTAGGTAAAATTCATTATTTTAGGGAACAAAATCATTCTTTAATAGTTTGAATTCATTGATTTTACCTGAAGAGGAAATAAGAGACTATTTAAAGAAAATGAGGTAAATTTGGCTAGTTACTATGTTAATTAATTTGAATTAGAATAATGATAATTGTCTAAAATAACTTATGTGTTTCACCTAATATTTTAGGTCCCACTAGGCGTGCCATTATGTAGATTATAAACCCAATAGAGCTTAGTAAACTAATTAGTGAAGGAATTAAAAATAAAAGTTGACTAAAAAGCGTCTCAAGCCTAATCCCTTGGTTGAGTTTTGTGGAAAATAATCATTAAATATGCATTAAAAGATAGAAATAAATGTTAAAACCTTCTTATAATATTTTCTTAAGAAGTTATATTAAGTTTTAGAGCTTAGATTATAGGCTATGGATTGTTTGTAAATTCATGATTATGTAGGTAGGAAGTACCTCTCCTTATCTACAATCAATTCTTGGCATTTTCATGATAATTGGTTAAAGTTTCTTGTATAATTTGGAAGAGTAAGTTTGCATAAATAAGTTTTTTTATAATGGCCAAAGGCCCTTTTATTTATAGTTTTTTATATGTTTGTGAACCATTGAATTGAGATCAAGATCAATGGTGGAGGATGAGTCCTCTAACTCATGATCACATACATGGAGTGTGTAAGATATGATATTTAAGGCCTTTTGGAGTGTGTAATCCATGTTCGAAGAAAAATGCATCCATTGCTACTCTTAGATTGTGTAAGAGAGGTGTAAGAGGATGAATGTGTAAGAGAGGTGTAAGATCTTATTTGCACTCCTATTTCCCATTTATTTTCTTGATTGACATCACCTATGTCAGGCAATAATTAGATTTTGATTTTAGGAAATGAATAATTCTAAATTCATGGAATTTTCAATTAGAAGAATTATCAGGCTCGATTAAGTGGGATTAATAAATAATTAGTAGAATGGTGGATTTTTATAGTTTTTATATTGGTCAATAAGGTATTAAATTAATTTTATTTTGATTATACTTTCAAAGGATTGATTTAATTCAAGATGCACTTGGTAAGATTAATCACATAATATAATTAGTTTCCTTAATTAAGGATGTGTCATTGTGATTTTATGTCAAAATAGTAGTTATGTAGGTAAATTAGGTACAATGATGATTTGTGATTAAGTTTGCATGAAATTATGGAGTTTCACTCTTGATTTCAGTTTAGACACAAAATTTATTAAAATGAAGTGTCTACAATAATGCTTTCATCTAATTGTTAAATTTATATTATGGTGATTTTTTGTGGATGTCTCCTCTACTACAAAATGGTTTTAAGTGTGTTTATATAATCACATATTTGTAATTCCTTTAAATGGCTCTCATCAAGGACATAATTCGACCCTCATATAACTTTTTATTTATAAAATTAGCCTTTTTTTAAGGGATTATATGAAAGGGTGTAAGGACACTAGAACAATATGTTATAGCCTCTAGGGTGATTCTATCCAATGGATGATTTTATCATGCTAATTTTTATGTATGGCATAAAAATGATTAACGCTAATTTGAATAGAGATGATTACATTTAGGGGTAATTTATCAACTTAAAAGAGTGTGTAATGTGGTCTAATGTGATGAAAAGGGACCATAATATAAATCTATAGCTAATAGTATGGAAGAGTGGCCAAAAGTGCATTGTTTTATATGAAATGTTAATTTATTCATACACATTTACCTATGATTTATTATATTATTGTAACAAATCAAAATTGCTACTATAAAAGGACAAAAAGTGTGTACCTAAACTTACATATGAAAAGGAGTCTTGGATGTAGGCCACACTATTGAACTATGATCTAAGGAAAACTTGGAATGGAATGCATGTAATAATTTTCTTTACTTAAGATAAGTATCAAAAATTATAATACAAGAAACTAGAGAGTGACAGTGAATTATTACACCTAATTGGATATGTGGATGATTATTCTTTCTTCATGAAAAATTTGGTACAAAAATTGGTGATTGTAGTGAGTTGTAATTTGGAGTTTCCATTGGTGTTCAGTAGCTTGGATTGGACTATGTATTTCACAATCCTCATCAATGGGTGAGTACGATTAAAGGTGTGTTTGAATCCTTCATCACATACCTAAAATAATTAAATAATTTCAAAACCCATTAGATATTTTTGGTGTAAAAAGTGGTGTAAATAATGAACCAAATATTATAGATGAAATAAGGTTTAATTATAGTGCAAAACTAGCAAAAATTTGGTACAAAATAGGTGAAAATGTTTATTATAATCTGATTATGGTGTATACAACGTGGAGAATGAGATGATTTTTCCAATTCTTTTACCAAAACTAGTGCAAAATTGAGTAATAAGGATGAAATGTGCCACATGCATGCCCCTAACTTATATCTATATTTTGTGACTAAGTAAATAATAATAATTATAATAAAACTTATGTGTTAACTTGTAAAATCATGTCATGCATCATTGCCCCAAAACTAAGAAAATATGAGACAAAACTAGATAATTCTTATTAATTCTAGAAACCAAGACTGTGAAACTACTCAATATTATTAAGAGAAAACTATGGTTATAAAAAATTATGTAAATTCTTATTTTTAGGCATTTGGACAGCAATGTTGGGAATGACACTAGAGAATTTCTCTCTTTACTAATTTGGCACTCCTATCCAAAACACATTTCTATGTATTTTTTAGTCAAAAAACTATGTAAGGTTTGTAATCACTAGTAAATCTTGTCTATATACTGATTTGGGAAGTCTAGTCTCTAATAAAAACCTATGTTAATTCCCCTCTTTTGAAGTGAATTTTTGAGTTTGGATAATAACTTAAATCAAGAGATAAAGTTATGTAGTATTGTTGTTAGGTAAAAATGTAAATTTGAGTAATATTGACAACATGTAAAAATCATGTCATCTTTATGTACATAAACTGAGCATAGTAATAATGTAATATTCATGTGGAAACAAGAAGTGCATCTAGCTAGACCTAATAATGAAGCATGCAAATAATTGATCAACTAAAAAAATAATTTTTAAATAAGACTACTTATGGAGGAATGAATGATATCCATCATGAAATTTGAAGGATTGGGTGGATGAATGATGTCCATCATGACATGTAAATCTAAACAAAAAATAAAGCAAGGTATCATGACCATAATGCATACAATAAAATATTACATACACAACACATAAAATATATAATATATTTCCAAGGGACCACATACAAGGGATGTGTTCAAATGTTCCCTACTCAAATAGAAAGCACATACAAGGAAATGTTCAAATTTTTGCATATGCATAGAATAAAACATTGGAGGCTTAGGTCCACATACAAGGACATGTTAAGATGTTTTCACAAAATAATGGAAGAAACAAATAATGACATGTTCAAATGTACTTACATGAATACAATAAAATATATGAATTATTAAAACCATATAAAAATGGTATATTAAATTGTACTCAAATCAAAAAATAAAAATGCATGTAATATATGAAGCTAGGAAAAAATATATAAAAAGCATGCATGATATGTAATTTGTATCAATAAGAGTTATTGTTTAACCTAAATATAATCACTAAATAAGATAGATAGTAGTATATCATAATGCTAGTGAGTTATCAATATCAAAATATGTAATGTTATGTAAATATTTAAGATGTGACTAAGATAATAATGGAAAGTGAAGATGAAATATGTGTATACCATGACTCGAGTGAGATAATTAATGAATGTCCAAGTTTTAGGAATCCTATGTGTAATATGGAACTTAGTGGTGATGGTCTAAGTTTACTGAGACAACATCAGGGTGAGGTAAACTAGAGAAATTCACTCTTTTCCTGCACAACACTCTTGTCTAAATGTAGTTTATAAGTATGTAATACTTAAATTAATTGTAGCTAAATTTCGGATTGATATTATATATAATATGAAATCACTAATGTACATTGGTGAAGTATATGATGTAAAACTATCTATAAAATTATATAATGCCATGAACAACTGAATTGATGTATGAAAAAGTACATATAAGTTTGCAAAGAACCTAATTTTGTTATTTTCAAGAATATTGTACTATATTTATATTTCTAAATATATAAACTGAGAAAGATAGAGTAAGATACTAACCTATGACTCTGTTAAGATTCATACCATCAACATATCATGCATTAAACAAGGAAATGTTGATCTCTTACAAATGAATAGTGTCATGAAACTCTATTGGTTATAGAGCATTAACAAAATCTTATTCTTTATAATCAGTATCATCAAGATAATACCCATCTATATTTTTATAATCATCATTTACATTTTTATCTTTTCAAATGCCATTCATCTTTTGTTGTATCTTGATATGAATAAGTAACTACCACACAATGTGGTATTTACCTTTTTCAGTTCTATTTTTTAATGTCAATTGTGCCTTGTGCCTCTATTAATATGCCATTACTTGTATATGTTTGTAACCTAGCTGAAAGTATGGTTTCTTTTCTATGTTTTCTCTCTAGATATGTTCCTTCTTTGAAAAAAAAATGTGACCTTTCCTTTATTATCAAATGATATTCAATCTTTGCTTTTATCAATCAATGATATTATTGATTTTAAACATGATGTTCCAAACACAACATTGTAGGTGATTGAATTTGAAATAACATGAAAAGTAATATCACACTCTTTTAAAGTAAAGTAGAATATTAACTTAATTGATCCCATACATGTTTTACATGCATTAGTTTCTTCCAATTATTGATTTTTATTCCTAAGAGACGTAGGAAATCACATAGAAAAAGAATTGATTTCTTGATATTCCTCAACCTTGAAATATCTAGATTGTTTACCATCTATGTGAATAGTGATAGTGAAACGATATTTATATGAGGAAAGGATTAGAATTTCCCCCTTTGTGACCACATTTAAAATTTCATATTTTATAGGAATTTCATGATTTTTAGTTTATTTTGTTATAAATCATAGTTTAAGAATTCATTTTTGTTTATCTTGACATTAATTTTGTAACTTATCCTATAACATCTTAATTTTTTTTTAATAGCTTGTTCTTTTCAAAAAAATAATTTTTAGTTGATCTTTTTAATATTATAGATTTTTTACTCTTGATTTAACATAGATTATTAAATATTTTCTTGTTCTAAGTGTGACTTTTGAATCTTTTATTTCTCTAAATTATCCTTTAGTATCCATTTTTATAATAATTCTGATTTTTTCACTTGTACTTTGGGAGATGCACTCGTATGGTGACTGGGTTGCTTATGTGATGTATCAATTATAGTTTGTATTTTAGTTTTTAAATTAAAACAAAAATTTATATGGTGCCCATGAATTCGATGATATGGAGAATAGTATTTTGATTTGCTTAAATGATCTAGACAAGATACTTTGATCATATTTTTTTTAATCAATGCCCTTAGAATCTTACACAAACTCTTATTATCTATTTCCATACTTTTTAAATAACTTATTGTAAATTTATTATATTATATCTTCCCATTTTGATATGGATTTTTGTTAGGCATAAAATTTTTAGGTGGAGATGTAAATACATGGTCAACACTAGCATCCTCTAGACTTTTTGCATATGGAATCTATTTTTCCAAGGATATAATATTTTCACTAAAATATTGATTTATATTTTTAAATATTATATTAACATTCCTATTGTGATGATTTTATCTTTTATATATTCCCAAGCACAAACCCTAGGTTCTTTATATTTAGCCTGCATACATACATCATCAAGGGGATATGTGGGAGGTGGATGGGTTAGAGAAAGGATAGGTTTTTAATATTAATTTTTTATTATATGATAGGCTACCTTACCTCTTTGATTAGTGATAGCATAAACCTGGTTATAGGGTATGTAACTATCATACACTTTAGGGTCATGATGAGGAGGAAGAGATTCCTTTATTTACATAGAATACGACACTAAAACCAATAAAAATGTTGTAATAGAATATATACAATATAAAATTCTCAAAATAATAAAATAAAAACATGAAAAAGAAGAATACAAATCCTAACAACATCAATGGTTAGCATTTGTCAACATTCGAATGAGAGATACATTCACCAATATGTTTTATCAAATTAGGGATAACATGATCTCAGATGAAAATGCTAATAAAAACATAGAGATAATAATATAAATGTAATAAAATTAACTAATTTTGAAGTCATGTAATCTATAAACTTACTAAAAATAGAAAAGTGTAATTCGAAATAAACATTTAACTAGAAATTGTATCTACAGGAGGAATCAAAATCAAAAACATACTATGTAAGAAGGTTTGATGACTGTAATTAGGTATCAAGAACTATATTTGGGCCTTGACAATAGAGCTAAGAATTGGACACTATATGGGTAATGTTCCTATCAAATTTGTGGTGCTCTTATCCACTAACGTGAGGTAATATGTGTTCATAGGCTCTCGATGTCTTCATCTGTGGATCTTATATATAGTATAAGAGATTTAAATCACTTATAGAGACCATTGCATGTGAATTTTTTTCCTTCAAAACTATATCTCTTTGAAATGTTAGGAAAAA
>JARHVA010000575.1:4252500-4297500 GCA_037957365.1 Torreya grandis | reverse complement strand
AATCCTCTTGCTGACATGTTCCTAGTAAATTTCAGTATCAATATCAGTGATAAGGTTTCATATGCCCAAATTTAACAACAAAAAAAGAAATCAAATGCGCCACTCACCGAGTATGTTATCAGATACAAGACCATATTGGCTAAGATGATTATCCCTAAGGTAAATTAGGAGTTACATGACCTCTTCAAATAGAGGCTTCTACTAGTTTTGTATGGGACAATCATGTTCAAAAGTTTCTCTTCTTTTACTGAATTGTGTCACACTTTAATATAAAGAGAAATCAAACTCATTTCAATGGGAAAACTTAAGTATACAAGTGCACTAGATACAACTAATAAGAGTAACATCAAAGCCCAATACAAGGTTAAATTTAATGATAGTAAAGGACCAATTAATTAGACAATTAATGCAACTTTAGATCCCTTATAAAGAGTCACTTTATCATCACCTCCTCAATGACCTTTTACAAATCTACCAGTCTTTATAGCAAGAGTTCAACAGTAGTTATTAGAATGTAACATCATATCTCTTCCTCCTATCAGATAAATTAATCCATCAAAGCCTCTTCTATGGGTATATGAACAAAATTCATTTTGTGACTATCACAAGGCACTAGGCCATACTAAAAAAATGCATTAATATCAAGCATAAGATACATGATCTAATTGATGGAAATCAAATTGATCTAGGCACTTTAGCTGAGCCTCCTCTAGCCAAACCAATACAAGATAAGTCACTCAAAATCATTTTAGATCCATTTCCATAGCATGGAAACTCAAAGACACATGACACATCAAGTGTATATCATGCATATCAGGCACATCCTCTACCAGTTACATACAAGGCATTGGTAGCCAATTCACATTCATTGAGCCACATGATTGGTACTTTTCATTCTAGCATTCTATTTTAACATTCCATCTCTTTTTTCGTGTGGTAGATTATTTAGGATAACACAAATTATCATGTGTTCTTCATTATATATTTTATTCATGGACATCCCATTCACAATGTTTTAATTAATAATGGATCTAGCATTAACATGTGTACTATGACACTACTACATCACTTCGGTTATAGATAGTAGGATATTACTCAAAAAAAATAGTTATCAATGATTTTAGTGGACATAGTCAAACTAAATTAGGTGATATCTTCATTCCTCCAGAGGTTGGTCTTACAAACATGACCACCTCTTTTATTATATCTCATAGCACTAGAGTTTTTTACATGTTACTTGGCAGACCTTGGATATAAAAAATTTGAGTAGTTCCATCTATCGTATATCAATGAATGAAATCCATTCATGATAATCAAGTTATCAGAGGTATCCATATGATTTACCACTTTTAGTTTTAGAGCTAGTTTCAATTTCATTACCAGTTCTAGCTCCACCACCAATTTTTTTTCCAATTCAACATCAAACATAGATATGATATACATCACTAGTATAGAGGATTCATACACCTCCATAGCTTTAGTATTATATACAAATTCTATCTATAGTATTCACACGCAAAGTAGATTCATTGAGATCTAATGCATATACACATACAACACATGTTCACCTAGTTTCTCCTACTTCTAGATGGGTCCCTAAGAGCACTATAGTTGCATCCACTTCTCATATTTATATAAAGTCCCCAAAATCAGTTTCTACTTCAAACATTTCAAATCATTTATAGCATAAATATCTTTCAAAACCATAGTCTCGGCATTTCCATTATGATTCATGATCATGCATGATTTAACTCTTTCATATAGGACACCATGATAGGGAGTCTCATATGAGACTCATCAGTTAGAATAATTTCCTTATAGTATTTATTATATATTGTTTGCTTTTCTTGATTGTACATATCTCAAATATTTCAAAATATAAAAATAATATAATATTTCAAAATATAAAAACATGTCAATTGTATGCATCATCTATGTTTTACATTGCTAACCATTATGTTAGTATTAGATTATGTTGTTATATGATATTGTTTGTTGATTTATCTATATTACCAAGCTTCACTTGATCTTATTTGAGTGTGTGCAATGCATCTAGATCCTTGATTGCTTCACTCTACCCATCGAGGGGTCATCGTACTTCTACATTCTAGCTACATATCGATACATCTACCCACTGGGGGCATAATCTACATGACTACACCATACATGTTATGTCATTCTTAAACTACACACTCTAAACATCTTGTTATAGTACATTACATACTTTCTTACATAGATATTATATCGACATCCATTAGCATATATCACACTTTTATATTTCATAGCATATATATTAGTCTTGTATTACATATTTTGTATAATCTTGCTTCTTGATTTCCATAGTTAGATGCATGTCTGTATTTCCATTACTTTGCATGCTTCCACTCTTAACTTTGATTAGCTAGATGTGTTTGCATTTTCTAGTTCCTATTTTCTTCTTTCTTGTATTCTAGGACATTTGCCAATGTTCTTTATTCTTATATATATATGTGTGCCTTTGGACACTTGCAAATGTCTTTTATGTGTACCTTTCATGTGTTTGTGGCCCTTATGCCAATATTTTATTATTCCCATGGTGTGTGTATGTAGAATTTAAACATGGATTGTATTCCTTGTGTTATTTTTTGGTCCTTGTCCACCCTTGCATGTTTCTTGCTTCTTATTTTGTATGCTTGTTTCTTGATTTCTTATTTTTATGTACAATGCCATTATTCCAATCATGCATTTACCTTTATTTTTGGATGCCATGATGTACATCATGCTCTATCTCTCCATCTTACTAGAAAATAACAATTAAGACTTCAAATTCCATTTTACTCTTATGCACATACTATTACATTGTTATATCTATCTAGGCATACTGTCGTGGATATAACAATCTCTCTCTACAACTTTTGCTATATCTTGAGCTAATGTATATCAATCCTATATCAAATGTTTTTTTTCGCTTAACACACTTGCATGGATTATTCTTCTAAGGGAAGTCATTACAGGTCTTCATTCCTACCCTCGGAAGAGGGGGAAAAAAATAGGGGTTTTGTCATAGAGATTAGATATCTTAACAGTTGAAAAATTAGTTTCAAAATAGTATAGTCTAGAATCTAGAACACAACATAGGCAAACTAGACCAAACAAATAGTAGAGAATCCAAATCAGTCATTAGATTTGGCTCTAGACAATAGCACCAAAAATGGGTTTACACTGCTAGACCCTAAAGTGTTTAGTTTCTAATGTTATTTTCCAAATAATAGAATATTTAATTTTTATAGAATCAGGTAGAGAGGTGAATTCTATCATTGTTTTACTAGTGCAATTTAGTCCAAAAATCCATAGTTTTTAAAACTTATTTTTCTCAAAGAATTTAGATATAAGGGGCATCATGCATAGCATGAGGGTTTTCATTTTTAGTTTAGACATGGTAGTTTATACAACTTTTTGTTCAAAATCTATGTTCTAGACACCAATTATTGGGGTCAATTATGTGGCACATGGGACTTCTCTATTTCTAAGTTTATACGATTTTCCTGCACATTCCCAGTAGTTGTATGCCTTACTCCATTTGTAGGTGGTTAGAATCACATTCAAGTAATATTTCATACAAGTTTACTTCCTATGTACCCAAGTTTCCAAGTGGATTCCTAAGCTTGGATTCTAGTTTTAGGAGGGGCTTTTATATAAGTCCAATCTTCATCTTTCAATGTGGCCAATAGTGGCCTAGTTTCTAGTTTACATTGAGTTATCCATGCAACATTGTCTAATCATAGTACATTCATGGACTCCATGATCCATCTCATAAGAAATTCATCTATACCAGTATTTTCTCATTCAGACTCACATCATAGTGTAATGATGGAACCAAAGGTCTAGCTAACCTTTGTATTCCTTATCCACCTATTCAGAGGGATTGAACACATTGTTTAGACATTGATTAGCACACACATGATTCATTAACTTCACATAGTTGGGGATGATGGAGCCAAAGGGACTACCTTTGCATTATTGAAAAAACTTCTAATGGATTGAGCACTTATCTCATTCATTGATATAACTCTTGGTTTAGCATAACCTAACATCACAATAGGTTTTGTATTGGTTCACGTACCTAGTGAGGTGTATTTATTCATTTATCTTCCTTCCTCTTTCTTTACTTAATTTTGTATGTTATTATTTTATATTTAACATATCTATTAATAACTGATATACTTTTTCTTTCCTTTTTATAGACTTACATAGTACAACATGCTCTCACTACGTACAACCCAACATCACACAACATCTTGGGATTAGCCTGATAGGTATGTTCAGGTATGCTTCTCTTTTTTCCCTTTATCCTAGTATTTCACTTTTATACATACTTAGAAATAGGGGAGGGGAATGTAGTCATACTAAAATACAATTTGTACAACTTGAGCATGACTTGTGGCACTAAAACCATAGGTCTCTCCTACTCAGTTACACATCCCACTTAGGCATGTTTTCACTATTTCCTAGTCATTCGAAGCCTTCTAGATTCATACCCTACTATCATAAACTCCTCTCCTAAATATAGATCTATCCCTTAGGGTCCATTTCCCCCTAAACAATAGTGCCATAGGTTAGACTACAATGCTTAGACCCAGGGTGTTGACTTTCTAGTGTTGTTGTCCAAGTCCACAATAACCTCAAATGGTAAGATTTTCCCAAAACATTATCTTTTCCCTTGTTAGCCTAATACGAGTTCATCTAACCCAAGATCACTAGTTTCCCTATAAAAATCCATTCAATGATCATTTAGAAGGGTTGTCAATCATTCAAAGGGACAAGCTAGAAATATACTAAAGCACACTCAAGTAAATCTTCCTATCCTTTGCACACAACCAACCACTATTATTTCCAACCTATCCAAGCTCCTACATCAGTCATGAGTCATCTCAAGCTTGCTCATATTCACATACACTTGTATTGCATACACAATATTGCATAATACACATAAAATTGGGATAACTACATTGGCCTTGATCCCTCTTTGAATTATTGGTATGTAGGTAGCATGCCTGCACACGGGGTATGATCACACATTTAGTGTATATTACACATTAATCAATTTTTCCAATTGTATTTGAGATTACTTATCAAGCATGAAGAGGAACTAGGATCCTTGAAGACAAAATAAATTGCACACAAAGTTTAAAAAAAAACTAGGACTTGATATATTAGGCATAGGGTCTCTTAGAGCAGATGAATAAAACCCATAAAGCTCAAAAATCTTACACACTAAGGATTGTAGTGCCAAAACTTAGAATATAGCACTAGACCTCTAGGTGTTGAATTTTTTTGTGCTCTTATCAAAGTAGATCACATACTTTTAGATCCTATTTTCGATAATTTGCCTAGCTAAATCAATAATTTTTAACCTCTGTCTCTTCTATCTCATCCTAGAATCAATTAAGTTTTAATCTCTATCCCGTTGTTAGCTAATCTTAAAAACAAATTAATCACTTCCAAATTTAATAAATTAGTAGGTTAATTAAGTCACATTTATTTACTTATTTTCCCCTTAATTTAGACCCCTTTATTATTTAGGAAATTAAACCTATAGTTTCCCAAATTCACTAAAACAATTATACATAAATAAGTATCCATATATATATATATATATATATATATATATATATATATATATATATATATATATATATATATATATATATATATATATATATATATATATAGGTATATACCCATCAAGCCATTTCTATTTTCATAAGTGTGGTGTGTGTGTGTGTGTGTGTGTGTGTGTGTGTGTGTGTGTGTGTGTGTCTATATATATATATATATATATATATATATATATATATATATGTATATATATATATATATATATGTATATATATATGTATATATATGTATATATATATATATATGTATATATATATGTATATATATGTATATATATGTATATGTATATATATGTATATGTATCTGTATATATATATGTATATGTATATATATGTATGTATATATATGTATGTATATATATGTATGTATATATATATATGTGTGTATATGTGTGTGTGTGTGTGTGTGTATACACACACACATATATACACACACAGATATATATGCACACATACATATATATACATAACTAAGTTTTAAATATTTAAATATATATATATATGGGTGAAATATAATTGAAAGACACAAACACAGATGTGTGTGTGTGTATGGTATTATATATATACATACCATACACACACACACACACACATCTGTGTTTTTGTCTTTCAATTATATTTCGCCCATATATATATATATATATTTAAAACTTAGTTATGTATATATGTATTGTAATATCATTCACCGAGGGTTTTGATTTAATCTAGGGAATTATATTTCCATGCCTTTAGAATAAGTATACACTAATGGTTTAACACCCAAAATAAACTAGTTTGAAGCCTTAGGGATTTTGAAGGTAGTTTGGCTTAGTTTTATGGATTACTAATCCATCCACAAGGCTAATCCTATGTTCTATTTTAAATATTGATTCATTTCCAAACCCTACAAATTCGAATCATAAACAATATTTATGCAAGAAAATAAAAGTAATTACTTCACCAACCTGGTAAGTAGCTTTCAAATCTAAGACAAGATGAACTTGCATTATTTTTCCTCTTTATTCTATATTTCACTTTTATTCTTCTCCATCCCCCATTCTCCTCTAAGCTCACCTTTTTATCCTAATCTACTTTAACCATCAAACTTTGCATGAAAGTTTCCTAAACTCATAGTCACCATGCAAACTAAGCGCTTTTGTAATTTAATAGTGACTTGAAATCAGTTAACTACCGTTAAACATGCTTTTAAAAGCCCTAATTTAAACTTTCATGAATTTTTTAATCATTAATATATAAATTTTAACATTGTGCATGTCAACCTATGTTTCATGACCGAGTATTCCACTCCAAAGTCCACTTTTAATCATTTTACAAAATATTAATTATAATTTTAAATCTTAATTTATGTTAAATAGAATCAACTTAATTAATTTAATTATGAAGAGTAGAGAAGAATACATAAAATTATTATTAATTGAATCAGATAACCAACCTACTAAGAAGGGAGGAAAATAATCTCCTAAAAAGGACATACAAGAGCAACAAAATGGTTAAACATAAACAACCTAAAAATACTATAAAATATCCCATATGCTATGCTAAAATTTCCCCCCTTATTACATTATTTTTAAAAATTCACCCCGTAAATAACTCAAATTTCACCTTTCCAATGGATTTGGTGAGTATATCAACTATCTCTGCATTTGTTGGGCAGTATTGGTGCTATATTTGGTGGTTTAGGACTTGCTCTCAAATGTATTGACATTCAACCTCAATGTGCTTGGATATTTCATGAAAAAGGATTCTTCACAAGTTTTATCACACCTTGATAATCACAATTAAGGATAGGTGGATTTTCTTCACTAATTCCCATATCAACAAGAATGTGATGTAACCATATTACCTCGCACATAACTCCATTTTTGGCATGATACTCCACCTCAATGGATGAGATAAAAACAATAATTTACTTCTTAATAATAGATGAGATGGTCTAGATCTAAGTTAAAATATGTGTCATGATGTTGAATTTTTATCATCAACAGATCTGACATAGTCTGAGTCTATGTATCCCTTTAAGAAGAATTGAGTATTATTCCCATATTTTAGACCATACTCAAGTGTACCTCAAACATACCTCAAAACATGTATTACTCCAACCTAGTGACATTTCTTTGGCTCCTACATGAATCTAGAGAAATAGCTCATAGCAAAATATATGTCTATTTTGGTGTAGGTCAAGTAGATGATACTCCCAATGATCTTTCCATAGAGATTTGCATCCACTTGAGGTGAGTCCTATAATCAAGAGATTTATAAACCTTTTTCCATTGGTGTTGAAAGAGGTTTGTAATCTGACATTCTATACTTTTATAGGAGTGTCTTGACATATTTTATTTGGGAGATGAAAATGTGATTCTATTTGTACCATATCTCCAATCCAAGACAATAATGGAGTAGCCCCAAATCAGTCATGTCAAAGGATATTTTAAGGTCATTCTTCACAATATCAACCTAATCTTCTAAACTTACAGTGATCACAAGATCATCTACATACAAAACAAGAATGATTATTTATATCCCTACATTCTTTATTTATAAGTTAGAATCTGAGGGGTTACAAGTAAAACCATACTACAAAACGTGATCATCTATCTTGATGTAACATGCCCTAAGAGCTTGTTTAATCCATACCATGATTTGATGAGATGACATACCTTTTTAGGATATTTTTTGTAAATAAATCCTTCTAATTTGGTCATGTACACTTCTTCTTTAAGATCACCATTTAGGAAAGTACTCCTGATGTCCATCTACTGAAGTTTCCATCCATTATATGCTACCAGTGTGAAAACAAATCTGATTGTTTTGATATTCATAGTGGGTGAAAAGGTCTCTTCATATTTAATGCCTTCTTTTTTATCATATCCCTTTTCTACAAGTCATGATTTATGTTTGCTGATCAATCCATATACCTTGTATTTAGTTTTAAAACCCCATTTATATCATATAGGTTTCTTTCATGTAGGCAGATTGAAAATTTCCCAAGTTTGATTCTATATGAGTGACTCATACTCAGCATCCATAGCATTTTCCAACATTATCAGGTTTAGATTTATCAACTACTATACTCATGAGTGAAAAAATTATCTCATTTCTTATCTGAATCCTCATTCTCAATTTGGATGAATCATTTTGGTGAGATTACACATGGGAATTTTTTTATGGTGCTTGGAACCCACTTTGGATGGGAACTTTGTTGTTGATGTGAAGAATTAATTTACTAATGTGAAGAAATAACTGGTGTAATTTCTAATTATCCAAGATCAACAAGTAGTTCCCCTTATATCTCATCTTCTCTGTAAGAATTCTCCTGATCATCTGACTCAAAGAGTAATATATGAGACGTGGTTAGTATTGATTCTTATTTTTACATCAGTGAGTCAAAAGATGACTTGTCACAAACCACATCTCTACTTTCATAGATTTTCTTTGTCTTTGTATCATTGAGATGGTATGCTTTCAAGGTAGATATGTGCCCCAATAAGATGCATAAGAGTGTTTTGGGCTTGAGTTTATTCCTTTTTTGAGCTAGGACATGAATATATGTCATTCAACTAAACACTCGTAAATGAGAAATTAATGGCTTTTTACCAATCCATATCTCTTCTAGTGTTTTGTCCTTTAAAATATTTATCAATACCCTAATGAGAAGATAAATAGTTGTCTAGACTAATTCTTCCCAATATTATTTCTCTATCTTTGTTGTTGATAGCATGCAGTGAGACATTTTCATTATTGTGCAATTGCATCGCTCAATAATGCCATTTTATAAGGGTGTATAGGGAGCAGTCAAATTTTATTTGATGCCTTGTTAGTTTGGGAATGCCAATAACTTATTTGATATGAAATAACCCCCTTGATTTGAGTGGAGGTGAAGAAGAGGATATCTGGTCTCTTTCACAACCTGCTAATAGAAGACCTAGAAATGATGAAGGGCCTCACTTTTCTTCTTCTATAAAAACATTCAAAAATGAAGTAGGTAATGGTCTATTCAAATCTATATGAAAAACCTCCAAATGTTTCTTTGAATTAAATGAGCTTACCTTGAATGGATCCATCTGGTGTTTACCTATAAGACATCTAGGGAAAATTGGCAAAGAAATCGACAACTTGGGAAGTACATGTACCATCCCTTTTAAACTCAGTACAAAGATCCAAAAGATAGGTGACCATAATGGTAGTGCTAAAGAGTATTATATTATACTATAGATGTAGATATAACTACTGTAGAAGATGAAAAAACATCTAAAGAGAATAATTTATCTTTCAAAAATGCTCTAGCAAGAACTTTACCTTGTTGTGAGATGAAGTAAGATTTGATGTCATTATCAATAGGAAACTCTACCTTCAGATGATGATTCAAAAGTTGATTGACTAATAAAAGGTTGGATGCCAATCCAGGAACATATAATAACTTTGAGAATGTACATTTACATGTTAAAATAGGAATGGTGACTTGGTCTATTCCTTGTACAACATACTCTTTGTCGTCAGTGATCCTAACCTAATCTCCAGTGGGTTGGTCTATCAATGAATCAAATAGCTTCTTATCACCTGACATGTGTTTAGTGGCACCTGAGTATATCAACTAGACATTTCTCATGGGATATGAGGTCAGGGAGACAACCACTAAGTTCTCATTGAATTATTCCTATGTTTCCTTATCAGATATATCATCTTATTGAGCTATAAAATGTCCCTTCTACTTCCATCAATAGGGACATCTTTTTGATTTTTGAGAATTTTCATGCCCTAATATACTTTATTTATTGGAAGGCCCTGTTTCAAACCATTATACTAGCAGTTGTCTATGTCATGAGTGTTGGTTTGATAGATCTGACACCACTTCTTTGACTTTTTTGAATTCTAATGATGCCAATATAGTTATTATTACTATTTTGTGGTTGCTTCTATGGAGGTCCCTTGTGAGACATTTGACCTCATTGCTACTTTGAGATAAGAGTTTTATCTTGTAACTCATCTTGGACTGAGTTTATGGCTTCTTCTTACTTTATTAGGTTCATGAGTTCTTATAATGACACTATCTACTTGGATACATCCAGCATCATGATCAATACTCTAAAATGGGAAGGGAGAGCCCTTAAGGTGATCTAGATCAATATTTTGTCATCTTCCATCTCACTGAGTGCTAACTATTCTATTCATAACTCAGCCACCCAATGTAAGAATTCCTTGACTTTCTCATCAGACTCCATAGAGAGTGTGTGAAGTCTTAACTAAAAATGGAGAATCTTTGTCTTTTTTTTGTCTCATAGATTTTTGTTAATTTATCTTACATTGTCATTGATGTATTTGTGTCCCTGACATGTGGCTACACATCATCAATGATGCTTAACATAATTAGCATTAATGATTTAGAATTAGCCATTTCATATTTTATGAGTGCATCAGGATCAATACAAACCTACGTAGTCCTTGTCATGATGTTCCATAGTCCTTCAAATAGAAGGATGGTGTACATCTTCATGTTTTAGGAGGCATAGTTTATCCCTTTGGGAAGTTATGCATTAGATAGAAGCAATTTTGGAGTAGACATATTTGATTTATGATTTAAAATGTTGTATAAATAAATTTATGTACCTTAAAATAATTTTGAGTTAATCCAAACACACCAAATGCTAGGTGTTTTCATCTTTTTTACAAACAAGGCTATGACTGTGCACTCCTCCATGTGAGCAGGTTTTGACTATGATTTCTTCACTAGAAAACTTTCTTAACTTATGGTACACACATCTCATAATTTATTGGTTTCTTATTCAACCTTCCTCTCTTCAAAACCTTTGCTACATTTTACCCACTTCAGGATTGGCATTGATAGACTTGTTTCTACACTTTAGGCTTCATATGTTGCATCTTGATTTCAATGGGCTGCTACATCTAGCCCTACAAGATTCCAATGTTGTTTAGGCTTGACTGATCTAGCTTTTATGCATTTCAAATTATCTATAGCATCTTAGGATTCAATTTCTTCTTTTTATGCTTGGATTTCACATTGATTTCACCTTCCCAAGTATCATCACTTTTGCACTTTCTTTTTCACCTCTTTTACACTTGGATGCACTAAAATTTATAGATCATGATTTATAGAAATATGAAAGCTACCAAATGCTTAGGTTACAAGGTATCTTTTTTTATTTTTAAAAAAGTTTTGTAAATGAATTATTCATTTTATTCTTTTTTATAAGCACCACCTTGCTTCTTTAGTGAAAGAAGCACTATTTAAATTTTACTACGAACTCCTTCTGTAAAGTGCATTTAAAAACTATGAATTACTTTCTTGGACTATAGCATATAGTTATCTACCTTTTTCCTACACCACTCAGCTACTCTTAATAGGATCATAGGATCACCTCATTATCTTTACAAGGTTTAGTAGTTATAGCATACAAAAATCTCCTTCAATGAATAGATCTACAAACTTTTTTGCCCAACATCTTCTTCTACTATGCAAGATAGATAACATTATCCACATTAGTATTTCTCCACACTAATGGATCTATTACCCATGTTGGCTATATTTTTAGAACATCTTCTTCTCGCATTATCTATTGTGCTCTTCCTCATGCCAAACTATTTCTTCGATGATCAAGATCTTAGAAAGTTCTGATGAAATATTGTTACATAGAATCAACTTGATTGCTTTATTTGTGAAGAATATAGTAGAATATATACAAAACATTTTACCTAAATTAGGTAATCAACATGCTGAGAAGGGAGGAAAATAATCTCCCAAAAAGGACATATAGGCAAAACAAAAGTGGTTAAAAATAAACAACCTAAAAAACTATAAAATATCCTATATGCTCTGCTAACAACATAGTCCATGCATGTTTGAAAGATTAGAATTGGATATTAGATTATTATTTTAGTATAATTAAATCTCCTTCAATAACTAATAAGGATAACTATCTCCTTTCACAATTCCAATTATCTTCTTATATCAAAATGATAGACCCATCAATCAATAATTTCAATTATAACAAGATAATCATTTGTGTTATTACTAGTGTATATAGGATATCCATGTCTTTCCTTATTTTAATAGATTTTTATATATTTATATTCTTGAATATCAATAATAGTAAGCTTAAGATTCTAAAATATTCTAAAGACATTTTGTTAGTCTATATATAATAGTAATTAGATATCATTTATTAGATTTATATTCTTATAATCATAAAAATATAAGTAAAGTGACATTATATAATCATGTTTTAGCATTAAGCACTAAGTATACATAAAATATACAAAATTAAATCACATACAATATTTATTTCATATCTATGCACTAAAATTTAAAACACAAAAACTTTAATGTTTACCTACACCTAGCTTTTAAAATGTACTAACTCTAACAAACAAAACATACAATGCATGTAAAATCTAAAATATAATGTGATGTATACATGGGTTTAGTATTTCCTCTATCATCATTCACCATCTTCATCTACATCACCCTCTATGATGATGCTCTCCCTCGGTCATGCTCTAAGGGATGAACTCACCTGCATCCAACTCACGATACGAAGGTAGTTTGTCAAATACATCATGATATATATCATAAAATAATGCTATAAAAATAAATGTAACATAATAATTATATAAAAAATTAATAATTATCCAAATCATAATAATGTAATCATGAAATCTAAGTAACAGAGATTTGTCCCATAATAACATATGACTTCAAAATTTAGCTCAAAAGTAACAAATCAATTTAACAACCATAATAATCCATGGATAATTAAGTAAATCATATTAGTGATAATATTAGGATGTAACATGTTGGAATAATAATTACTAGAGGGTTAATTTATCTTCAAAAAATTTACAACTTTACTTTATCATTCATGAACTATCAAAACAATTTAGTGAACTAGCAACACATTAAGAGCCATGAACATTAGATAAGAGAATAACACATAGAACACTTATTTAAGTGGGAAACCCTCAATGGTAATAAAACCCAACAATGATGTAAATGGATTATTATCCTATAATTCAAACATCAATATTTATTTAAGCACCAACCCCAAATAGCCAAGCACCAATTTGACTAGGATTTAACAAGCACCCACTTACAAGCAGGCACCAACACCCTGGATGACTCAACATCAACTCAGATACCTCAAACCTTTGATCACCTTCAGATCCCTTTATTTATCATATAATATATGATGATCTCATTATTCATCTCTTCACATAGTTCTAACCTTCTCAAATTAGGGTCTAGCATTTTTCACTCAATCAGGGCTCTTCAAGATAGATTAGGTCTTTGACCTTGATAGTCATCTATAATACTTCTATTAGATATTCATGATAGTTTATTTTTACCCCTCTAATGGTCTAGAATACCACCATTATCTATTCAAAGTGTTATATCTTTCACTTCAACTATCACATTCTCTAATAAGCCAATTAGGCCTATTAGGCCTTGTTCTTATACTAAGATCTTGCTCATACACCTCTTTGTCAACCATAGAATCTTGCCCACATAGATTTTTAATAGAATAGGCCTTAATACATTAAAAAAACATGAATAAAAAAATAAAATAGGTTGATCATATCATATAGGATCAAAACCCCTTTTAGGCCTTAAACAGACCTAATTCAATTAGGTATTCATTAGCACACGTTACCTTTTGAACTCCTTAGAACACTTTCAAACTCCTCACATGGAAATAACATGTCATATTTCACTCAAATAGACCCCTACCAAGATCATGTTAGGTCCATTACACCTTTTGGATCCAACCACCACTTAAAGCACACCATTCGAACTATTCATAATTAGTCATGTGCATACCCAGAATGCCTATCTTTAACAACTAAAGAAAAAACATAGTTTTTCCAAACAACCATGGAAAAAAATCATATACATAGAACCTTCAAGACTTAAACAATTCTACCAAGTTCATTAAACTTAATTGTCGACTATTTTGACCACAAGTGAAAATCAGTCAACCCCTTATGGATGAAAACTTGTATAGGGGTTTATTAGATTTTATAAGGTATATCATGGTTTGATAAATGTCACTTGATGTGTCTCTAGCATTAGGCATAGCCATTTTTAGTCCTATCAATTCATGTCATATAACATCATTTTTGAGTCATTTTTTAAGTTTGTACATTATAGCATTAAATAAAAGTGTTCTAAAGTGCCTTTCAACATTTGTGTGTTATTGGAAGTAATAAAATACTATTTCATAACTTAAAAAATGTATGAGTAGCATCAAAACAAGAAAATTAGGCAGTTAGAGAAAGTTTGGGCTATGTTATAGACTATAAATAATATTTGGC
Organism: Torreya grandis; assembly: GCA_037957365.1. Taxonomy (NCBI): domain Eukaryota; kingdom Viridiplantae; phylum Streptophyta; class Pinopsida; order Cupressales; family Taxaceae; genus Torreya; species Torreya grandis. The sequence goes on along the minus strand of JARHVA010000575.1, from coordinate 4,282,519 downwards.
ATGTGGGGAAGAATTATACAATGACCCTTTAGGTCCCCTAAGCTCATTTCCACACTTGGTCACTCTAAAAAATCTCAAAATGGTAAAAAACCATTTCATGCTTCCATCAATATCTTAGGCAGGCAAGATTGGTCAACTAGTTTTATGATGGTATGACTTGTAAGAGTTTAATTAGGTCAAATTCACTTGGTGGGAGATAGTACCCTTTATCTAATTTATATTTCTATAAATAGTTCCATGATTGGTGTATCAAGCTCTATGAACCATTGATAAGGAGGTCTGCCACTCATAATTGCATATTCATCCCCATCACCGCATGGTTTAATCTTTATTTGAATTGGTCTATACAAACTAGGTATTGTACATGATTTTAAGGAACATGAACATCCTTATTACATGGTTTTCAACTCAGTTTGCACCTAATAATGTTAATTAATGAGCACAAAAAATCAATGTGTTAATTGAAGAGACCATTGGAGTTGCAGATCAAAGTTTTCATTTCTTACAAAGTTTCCTCATAAAAGTGGCTTCAAGATAGGCGTAATTGTCTTCAACCTCTCTAAACATAAAAATCAATTTCTCCTTTTCAAATTTCAGTCTTAAATATTAACATACTTTATGAATAACATAGTCACATACATACACAATCAGACTTCTTCGTAAACAAGCACCTATAACCATGGTTGTAAAATATGATGATTTCAAGGTGTTAGAGAGATGTCAAAGTTAGAAACATAGGGTTTGAGATTTTTTAAAGGTTATAAGGTAGTTTTAAGAACCAAACTAACACTTTCAGTCTTGGATCATATCTTCACTTACAAGTTTTCTATAGTGCATCTATAGGTGGTCCGTATAGAGGTTGAGTAGTGTTAGAACATAATTATTTGAGCTTTATTGAAAACTCTTTAAGGTATAATAACATGGAGGATGTCACAACATCAATGGTGGAGTCCTAAGGTGATAGGAAACCATGAGATTCATGCATATAAGCTAATAAGATTATTTCAGGGACACTTTACCTTAACTTTTCTAAATAAGGTTATGTTCATATGTTGCATCCTCACGTAATGAATTGTTTTGAAGTATAGATGGACCCTGTTATTTTTATCATGTAGCATAGGACAAGAGATGGTGTCTTGACATAAAAATTGTATTGTGTGGTCAAAAGGGGATACTATAAATAAGGTCTTAATGTAGGTATAATTCCACTATAGGTTTTCAATGATTTTTGAAAAAAAGAGAACCTTAACAATCTAAACCTATAGAATGATGATAATATGGAGAGAATATATGGTTTCAATGGGATGAAGTGACTCTATTTCGTTTGGATTATTTATCATAGCCTTAGGAAATTTCATAGGGGATTAAACCTAGTTTCAAGAAGAAATCACCACCTATAGGTCTCATGGCCTCCAAATGGGAACCTACAAGCAGCTTACAACATATAGAGTGTTGGCATTAGAAATTTAGACCATAGCCTATAGAAAAGTGACCTTACATGATGAGAAATTAAACAAGTGGCTCAAATAGCATTGGATGGAGTTTAATCATATATTTCTAACTCAAACGAACACCTATAAGGGCCCCTTTTGGTCTTAAAATGACATCTATAGTTTGACTATAGTATGGAAATGCATTGGAACATAGCAGTTTAGATGTTAGTAAGTCATGATATGAATTTCTCTAGCCATAAGATGAGTTCAAAAAAGTTTTAAATGACCTTTATTACTTTAATAGGAAACTAAACATGAGATACAAGGTCTAACAATGAAGACACCTATAGGTATATCCTTTTTTTGAGTAGGTAACATAATCATTCAGTTTGCAAATTGGAATAAGGTAGTAAAGAGTACATGCTAAAAATGTGGATAAATAAATGACGTGTTAGACATATTTTATAATACCTTCACCATGGTAATATAAAATTCACATTATTCTCATAATAAGTAAATATAGTAGAAAGGGTTTTAATCTTTAACATACAATCTTGACATAAGGTTTCCACACAGTCACTATTATATAAAGTCTCCCTTAGATTTTTCAATGTTTGGATGTGCTAGGAATATGATCTAGAACTAATATTTTTTTCATATGGTCCTCATGACCCAATTTATCCTTTCATATCTTCATTTATTTTACCAAATAGGGTAGATACCATCAATTCTATCTTAGAAAGAGAACACTCCTAGGCAGTCAAGTTTGTTGGCTTAATGAGTAAATGATAAGAGGATGTGTTGAGGAGCATTATAACATTGAAATAAAGGTGTGGATAGTTTTATTTAACATAAAAAATCATAGGGGATGCCTCACAATTTTGATAAAGCATGAAGAGAAGGTTTTAGGTCATGAACACAGTTCAAGCCTACTAAGCCTAAAAAGGCTTAAAGCCCTAATGGGGTCCCAATACCACATTTAGGGCTAATTAAACATTCCCATAGATTTTAGCATATTAAAAGAGAGGTATAAGGTGGTTTTCACCACTTTATTTTAGGGAGGTAACACAAAATGGTCAATTTTGGCTCAAACCTATCATAAATTATGGAGAATGTACTCCTAAGATCTGAAGACAAAAGTGATCACACATCACTCATCCACCAACTCAATTTAATTAAAAGATACCTCAATGAGAGAATTCATGATTTTAATTATATATTCCAAATAAATTGGCATAGGTTACCTCCTCCCATTAGACCACATGGTAGATTTGTGTTTCCCACATATTCGAGGGCTATTGGTACTGACATAGCCATAATATTACAATCCATAGATGGATATGCCTTACATGAATCATATGACATTGCCATTAGATATGAGAATGTAATCATAAAATTTGGTAAGTTACCTCCAAAAATTTACATGCCTCTTATACCAAATACTTATGTTACTACTTCAAGTGTTGCCCAAGTTCTTAATGCTAATGTCAAATTAAGAATTGTCCCCAAGAAGGTAAATGATTCCATTGATTGGGAAGCAATATCTAAGTTCTTAGAATCTCATATTAGATAATAAAATATACAACATGAGATGAATGAAAACCCTTACACCTATGATTATTAATATGGTCAAAAATATTGGCAAGGGAGAGGTCAAGGGCAGCCCAGTTTAATAGGTTTGCCAATGCATACAATCTTACTTTAACTTCCAACACAAGAGCAATAGTACCAGTGCATAGTACTATGATTAAAGGAGAAAAGTTTAAATAAGTTAATTTCTTGGATGATAATGAATCTAAAGAGCAAGCTATAATTACTCAAGGAGGAGTCACTCCTCGACTATCATTAAAAAATGAAGTCCTTAAATAAAAAAATTAAGGATGGTAGCCTTAAGGAGTGAGTTTCACTAATTTCCTAATTGAAGATACTTATGTTATTAACCAAGGGAATTCAGTTGTAGACAATATTAGAGATAATATTAAGTCTCTAGGAGATGTCAATGGTGTACCTAAAAGTTCAAATAGTCCTCCTACAAAGCAATAAAGCATGATTATAAGAATGGTAGTCCTTATAACTATTGAACCTTCTTCAAATTAGAATATTGGAAGGACTACTAAAGGTGATCCAATGTCTCAAGATACAATAACTTCCTTACCTTTAAGGACTTAAGAAAAGGTGAATTGAACATTGTTGATTCATTGAAAATTGATAAGGCTAGTATTTCTCTTTGTGATATCCTTCATATGCCTAGCCAAAAGTAACTCTTGAAAAAGAAGATATCCATAATTTATTTTAACCCTCTATCATCAAGCCATGGTCATGGTAATGATGGTCTTTCCAATCCTCTTAATAACATTGTATAACCCTCTACCAAATATGATAAGCCTCCATATTTCTACCTCACCCTCATTGTTGGGGATAAGCTTGTTCATAACTACATAGTTGATAGTGGAGCTAGCACTTTGGTGATGCCCAAGGTTGTAGCCAATAAAATGAACCTAAAATATGAACCATGTAGTAAAGGGGTGTTCCAAATTTATTGTATTCCTACTAAGTTAGTGGAATTAGTCAAAGTGTTGAAAGGTTTTCTTCATGATTGTTATACCTTTCCCATCCTTCAAGACATTGTGGTTTTTGACTTGCTTGCCCACTTTGCTATCTGCCTTTCAATGGATTTCACAGCCAAGATAGGAGGCTACATCTTATTTGATTGGTCCTTTTTGGCCTTTAGGATAAGGTATGGAGCAAAGGTAACCATTATAACTCAACCACTAGATAAATTTCACATTGAACCCTATGTATAAGTAATCTATAATTTGAATTGTGTCATCAATGATCATGAGGAGTCAATTATAGATGATGGTGCATATTCTAAGATTGCAAGCATATCTGATTTTTTTCTAGATGAGTATGGTGTAGACACTTATGGACATGATCCATATACCCAATTTGAATAAACTAACCTTAGCACCTAAATAGTACATGAAGGAGCATATGAGCAATATGAGGTGAGAATTAAACAATATTTGTCACAAGTTGTTGGAGGTAATTACTTGATTCATGTGTATGATGATAATAGTTTTAAAAGTATGATAGATAACTATGTTGAGAATAACAATGTATTTCTACCTACACTTGATCAAGATTTCCTTAAACATGATAGTCATGATGAAAAAGATGACCTATGACAAAGGTTCAATGCCATAATTCAAGAGTTTGAATAATTGGGTAAGCCTACCTCTCCTTCTAAGAAGTTCATATCTAATCACGAGGTTATTTTTGAGCCTAATAAGTAGGATTTTGATTGTATCATCAAGCATGTTGTTGAGTGTTTTGTCAAGAATTAGGATGAGTATCAATCAATTGATGTAAAAATATTTTGCAGTCATAAAGGAAATTGGTAAGGGTACTATCTAATAAATTATAGTAATGTAGGATTCTCATGAATCCAAGGTAGGTATGTTTGTGCTTGAATAATATTCAAGACCTCAGCTTGAACATAAATCATTTTCAAATGTGATAGATCATAAAAAGGCCAATTTTGATGGTGTTATACTCTTAGAACACCTTTACAGTAAAGGGAGCAATTTTGAATAAAATTGGATAACTCCTAACACTCATTTTTAGAGGTGATATGTGAACATGACATAAGTTCATCAAGATGAAAATCAAAGGAAGATTATTGAAGGAAAATAATAAGTGCCTTTGAAAGATCCAAGTAGCAGACTTGTAGGAAGAAGAAGATCCAATAATGGTAAGTCTTTTGACCATCAACATGAGTAAGTATTTGATGATAATAGTTCCTCACATGATAATTTGCTTTCATGGATTAGTAAGGATGGAAGAGGAATCATCTTTGACCTTGGTTGAAGCATGGTGAGATTTGTTTTCACCTCAAGTTTTTGAGGTCTTGTAAATATTATGATAGGTGTGTCTTTAGTTCTATTGTGTGTGTTCCATAAGTGTTATTACGAAAATATAGATGTACACATAATATTTTCAAAATTTTATTGATTACTAATGCTTTGTATCATATAATAAACCATTGAGTCTCAATCTCTCTGAGTGCATACCTTAAGGGGTCCAACAGGAAAGGGTTGGGTAGACCATATTGTTGTCCCTTTTTCCACTTGCCATCTACACACTCATCTCATAAAACCATTTACCCTAAGCTTATTCTTCTCATCCTTACCCATTCTAGTATTTTTCCATGTTTTATCCTCCTTTTATGTCCCTAATTTATTTTTGGATAGTCAACTATACTAGGTTGACTGGGTCAACCCTATATAGTCTAGGTAGGTTAGTCTTTCGGCCAACCTAGCTCAAACTTAGTAAATTATCCCCAAAAACATACATCATTGACTAGATCAAACCTATACAACTAAAATTTCTAGGAGGATTTAGGGTAAGATCCACCTATATATACAAGTTCATTTCCATCCATTTAAAAAAAATAGAAGTGAAGAAGAATACGTGAAAACAAACATCTGCTTATTGACCATTATACTTGAGTAATAAAGCTTAGGGTTTCATAGTTTCTTTGTATATATGGATCTTATTTTATGGAGAAGTATTTTGGATGCATAGATAGGTTTTGTATCCTATAGTTGATTTGTTTTTGTTATCCTTACATACCATAATAATCTCTTGTCAATAACCTTGGCCAAGGGAGAGATTGAGGCTCGACGAGTTAGTCTTTGAAGGCAAGTATTCCTAACTTTATTTCTCTTTTGTAAGAGTAGATAAATAATGTAGTTGTGATTCTTTCTTCTATGTATTGGGATTATATATACATTGGCATGAGTATATGTCTTCTATGCATGTTTACTTTAGTTTGTTTTGTTTCTAACCCCCACTTTGTGCCATAATCTTTGATGTGCACTATATTAGATTTACGTTCTATTTTATTAGAATAGAGTGAACATTAAACCTAGGACTATTTTAGGGTTATTGCATGATTATGTTAGATTGTAGGATTTATAACCCTTCCTAACATGGTGTATTATGACAAGTGATCCCCTAATCAGGGCTATTAGATCCCCATATTGATCATGCCCCTACTTTACAAATGTATCCCCAATCAAAAGTATAGGTATGCTCTATCTTCTCTAAGCTAGGATTGATTTATAGACATGATATATTTATGATTGCATACATTATGGTAAACCTGATGTGAAGCTAACCCTTTTAGGATTTATTTCATTCTTCTTATCATTATTTTTATCATATATTTGTCATACTAGATCAGTTATATCAACCTAGTTCTAATATTTGTGCACAGATTTTCAAGAATAGACAACTGGATCGACTCAAATGACCCAATATAGGTTTCCAAAATTATAAACATCTAGTCCAAAATATTAGGTCAATCTAGTCAACCTTTTATATTTTCAAACATCTAGTTCAACATACTAGGTTGACCCAATTGACCCTATACATTTCAGGCACTCAGCGTCAAGTTTATGTAAAGCTTGATCAACCTAGTCGACCTAGTTAGTAGAATTTTCAAGCATATATTAGGTTTATTAAATATAAATCTTCATTATCTACATCTCTAATCCACCAAGGTTCCTTTCTATCTCTATATATCTTTATTTATAGTCTTTCCTTTTATAGTTTATAGTCTTTAAAAAATTGCCCTTACATAGTCAACTGGATCGACACTACCGACCTAGTTTTATGTTTTGTGTGTTATCTGGATAACTAGGTTGACCTTGGCCAGCCTTATTCATTTTTATACCTTGATTCCATAGTACAGGTTTGACCCTATTGACCTTGTTTTGTATTTTATGCATATAGTGTCAACACTATACCTTATTTCAAGTTGGAATTAACTTTATATGTTATTATATAGTTCACACCTTTTTTATTGCTTTCATGCTTAAAATAGATCACATAGATTAATTATGTGGTTTTCAATTAATCATTTAGTTTTAATATTTTTTATTTTATGCACACATGGCCAAATCACCAAATTTAAACAATCATTTTAACATTTGTCTACCCAAGGCCAACCTACTTGGATTTCATCATCAAGGGAGAAGTTGACTTGATACTATGGTCAAATATAAAGCAAGATTAATGGTTTATTCTAGATAATCACCTAACACCCTTATCACTGTGGTGTGTGAAGTGATGGGTAGGCTCTAATACCAATCCTATATCATTGCCACTATGGTCCCTTTCATCCCAAACTACCTGAAACCATCCTTAGATTACTTTATATTTCATTATAACCAATTCGCATAACATTTAAAATCATATGTTAATAGTATATTTAATAATTAGGTTAACCAATTAGCTAGGTATTTATTCTCCAAGTTGATTTCTTGCTCTTTGCTTAATTATATTTTGTATTGAAAAAACTTAAATTAACTAGTGTTGGTGTAAGGTATTGTGTTGTGTTCCTTAATTGGGTTGGCCAACATTAAACCAATTTAACATTTCTTTATTTTTAGTTATTTATTTTCAAAATTATTGAAAAAATTATCTTGTTTCAATTCACAATTTGTTATAGGCTTTTTAATTTTCCCTATATGTTGTACTGGGTTGACCTAGTCGACCTTGTACATTTTGCCAACCTCTATTCACTTTACTAGATCAACCTAGTCGACCCTATAGTATTTGAAGACCTTGTTTACTATTTTTCCAACATTTTTTAACTATAATATGTTGACCCAGTTGACTATATACTATTTGTAGGCCCTATTTTCTATGATAGGTCAACCCAGTCAACTCTGTATTGTTTCTATCACTTCTTATCTCTTTGTTTTTTCACCTCTTTATTGTGAGGCTATCTAGTCTTATCTCATCATGATTACATTTATTCAACCTTATTTTTATCAATAACATTTCATAATTAAGGATTTGGATAATAACCTCATTTATTTCATTACTTCTAATGAAACTATCCACTTTCTTCCTTCCTCTTATTTTAAGCTCAACCCAATCACCACACAATGTTATGTAGTTGAGGTCATTCATTGTAATCCTCTTCCCATTACCAATTTTAAGAATCTTACACTAATGAATCCCTCTTTTATTAAAACTCATAGCCCTAAAACCAATGTTCACAATCTTATTGTTATACCCATAACAGGATCACCAAGCATTATCACTTCCCAGGGTAACATGGTTTAAACCTCTCAAATTGATAATTTAGATAGTTCCCATTTATTTGAAAACCTTAATGATATTATTATATACACTCCTCACAATAATGGTGGTTTTACCAAGCTTCCTTCTTCTACAACACTCAATACAACTAACACTTATGCTTGGAATCCTCCACCTATAAATAATCCTCCTCCCACCAATACTAATAATCCTCTTCCTATCAACACTAATACCCATCCTATGAACACCAATCCACATATTGACACAACTCAACTTATTAAAAAATTCATAGATCAAATTAACATCATGCAAGCAACTAACACCTCTCAAATGTTGAACATGCAACAATGTTTATTACACATGACTAGTCAACCACCTCAAGTCATCATGTCTCAACCAAATAAAAAAATTTCCCTCCTCCACTTAGATATGTAAATGGGAATATCATAACTCAACCTCCAATGAATAAAAAAATTCTTCAACATATTTAAAATTAACCCTTAGCCCCATTCATTACATCCATAGATATTAGAACCATTTTTCCAACTATCACATATAATGGGACTAAGGATCCTACTATCTTTCTTAATTCTTTTTGTAATCTCTATAAGGAATGGGTTAAAACTAACACCTTTTCTACCACCAAGATCTTACCCAAAAGATTTTTTGGTGATGCACTTGAATGGTACAACCAACATCCTAGATATTCCATGTCACAACTAGAGAGTTTATTCAATGCTCTAGTGAATGAATTCCAACATGATGATCTTCCTAAAAATTAACTTAGCCATTTCATCAATTCCAAACAAATTTCTAATGAATCTTTGTACACTTTCAATAAATTATGGAAGTCTATAAATTGGATCATAACATGAATGATGATAATCTTTTAAGACTCTTTGTCATAGCTCTTAAACCTCCCCTTCAATACAAAGTTTGAATTTTTCACCTAAAACTTTAGAAGAATTCTTAGACCAAATAAAAAGGTGAGACTTTATTATGACTCAATTTAAACCACCTCAAACAACTACTAAAGAACTTTTTCAATAATTTTCTCATAACCTTGATTTATACAAGTTTCCCCAACCATAAAATAGAGCATCTAATTTAGTCAATTTTAACCCAACCCACCCTCCCTTTAGTCTAGAACAACTTATGACAAAATTTACACCCTTTAAACCCATGATATTTGATCCTTCCAAACCTCTTACAAAATATTACAATCATAATAAATTTTATTGGTGGTATGATACTATAGGTCATTCTCATGAGTTTTGTCATGATTTTCACTATTTTTTTATTTCTTCCTTTCTTAGTCCACATCTCAATCATGATACTCTAACAAAACAATGGTATCAAGACTATATTCAAGATTCTCAACTTTAATCTCAAGAACCATAATCACATAAACATTAAATACCTAATGAAAAAAAGATAATTATCCCATACCCATACCTCATCTGCTAATTTTGTTCAAACCATAGTTGATCCTTCTTCCTACACCAATAAAGAAAAGATAGCGAACATGACCAACTTTAAACATATTGTGGCATCTATTAAACCTCAACCTATTAAGTCACATTAACCAAAAGAGTACCTATATCAAATTCCTATCCTAATACATATTACACATGGTCCTCCATTATCTCCTCATACCTCTCATACACATCATATATCACATTCAACCTCCTTAAAATATACCAAACCAACACATTTACCTATCTCCAAATATACCTACCAACCCAATTAAAATAATTTTAATAGTTGAATGTTGCCTCACTCCACCTCACATGGTGGGGAATCTTTCAATTCCCATCCCTACATCCACTTACCCATTCGGGAATCTTACGATTCCCATTCTTTTTCTACAATGCATAATATCAACCAAACTCAACTTCAAGAAAACTTTAGAGATTTATAGACTTATATTTCACATGTTCATCTTTGATACAAATGTTAGAATATATATTTCTTGTTATTTCTATCTCATGTTTCTTTATTTTTATGCACTTTACTTCTTTTACTTTCATTTTACTAGTATCATTGTTTTCCTTTACGTTCTTTGGTCTTCTTACACATTAAGTTTTGGTAGTTGTTTTCTTTTTGGTTCTTACATATCTCTTTTATTTTTATTTTTTATGTAATTATTTACCTTCATAGATTTATCATTATTTTTTCCTTTATTTAGCATTCACCTCATTGGTGTTTCTCTCATGAGTTGAATTATAAAACCATGGATAGGACATAGTCATCCTCACGATGTACCATAGTCTTATTTATCTTTTTTTTTTTTGCGTTTGATTTTGGCACCCCTTTGGTTTCTCTATTATGATTTGAATTATAATACCATGGATTGGACCCAAAACTCCTCACAAAATACCACATTTTTCTTCCTTTCTCATTTATTTTTCACATGTTTTTTTAGCACCCTAGTGGGTTTCTCTTTTATGAGTTGCAATGTAAGACCACGGATAAGACTGCCCCTCCTCATAAAATTATCATCTTTTCATTCCTTTATATGTTTTTGATCCTTATTCTCAACTATAACTTTTTCTTCTTTTGCTAAATGAAGTTTTCACAAAAATCTATGTTAGCATGTTTTCTTCCATTTCCCTTATTCTTATGATAAGGAATCACACTTTATTATCATTGTATCCCTTTTTTACCCTTTATGACATTTTATGAAATTTGAAGTAATTAAAATTGTTCCATGTGTCAATCTTCTTGATTTCCCCTTTCCTTTCACTCCACATTGGATAAAACAAGATCGAAGTCAAGATATCCCTTTTATTTTACCTAGATTTACGAGACTCTTAGACCTCATGCTCTTTGAGGTTCTCTCTCTTAGCAACCTTATCTGAAGTATTCAAATTAAAGTAATATTTAACACCCATGTTTGGTTTTTTAAATTTATATGGAAGAGGAATAGAAAAATTCATCAAGAAAGTTAAAAGATAAATCATTTAAAATAAAATTCAACGATATCTAAAAGATAACATACAAAATCTCAAAAGTCACACCAAACCAAAAGCAAAGATCTGCCTATATATACAAGTTCATTTCTAGCCACTTGAAAACAAGAGAAGTGAATAAGACTAAGTATGAATGAACATCTAATTATACCATTCTAATTTAGGAATAAAGCTTAGGGTCCCATACTTTTTTTGGAGATATGGGTCTTGTCTTGTGGAAAAGTATTTTAGATGCATAGATAGGTTATGTAACCTAGAGATGATTTATATTTATTATCCTTACATACCATAACAATATCTTTTGAATTACCTTAGTAAAGGGAGATATTGAGGCTCGATGGGTTTATCTTAATAGGTATGTATTCCTCACTTTATTTCTCTTTTGTAAGAGTAGATAAATAAAGCAATTGTGTTTCTTTCTTCGATGCATTAGGATTCCATATACATTGATGTGAGTATATGTATTTTATACATGTTTAGTTTAGTTTAGTTTATTTATAATCCCCACTTTGTTCCAAAATATTTTGTGTGCATTATATTATATTTACTTTCTTATTTACTATAATAGAGTGAACATTAAACCTTGGACTCTTTTAGGGTTGTTACATGATTGTGTTAGACTGTAGGCTTTCAAACCCTTCCTATCATGGTGTATTCTGATAAGTGATCCCCTAATTAGGTCTAGTGGATCCCCATATTAGTAATTCCCTCACTTGGAAAATGTATTCCCAATCAAAAGTGTAGGTATGCTTTACCTTCTCTAAGGTAGGATTGATTTATAGACATGATGCATTTTTGATTACATACATGTGTGTTTTCTTTAGTGTCTTATTTTATGTGTTATTTTTTAATTTTTTGGTATGGTTACAAATGCATTTGAGTTTAAAATATATTCATAAGTGACTCTATAACCTAATAGATAGGAGTAGGCTAGTGTTCTTTGGCATAGTTGGCTTGCCACCCATAGGAAATAACCAAGAACGTTGACTATTTTGACCACAAGTCAAAATAAGTCAACCCCTTAAGGTTGAAAACTTGTATATGGTCTTATTATAGTATTATGGGATGTATCATGGTCCTAAAAACGTCATTTGATATGTATTTAACCTTGCTCATAATGACTTTTAGTCCTTGTGTCAATTCATGTCATATAATGTCATTTATGAAATTTGTACAATTTATCATTAAGTACAAGTGTTTAAAAGTGTCTCTCAACGTCCATGTGTTATTTGAAGTTATAAAATACTATTTCATAATTGATAAAATGTAGGAGTAACATCAAAACAAGAAAATCAGGTAGTTAGAGAGAGTTTGGGCAGCTATACAGACTACAAAACATATTTGGAAAATGGGGAAGACTTATATAGTGACAACTCAGGTCCCTTGAGATCATTTACACACTTTTCCACTCTTGAAAATCTCAAAAATTGAATAAATCCATTTCATTCTTCCATCATTCTCTTAGGCATGTAAAATTGGTCAACCAATTTTCTAATGGTACAACCAATAAGAGTTGAATTAGGTTAAATGCACTTGGTGGGAGATATTACCCTTTTTATACCTTAGATTCATTCCAAGAGTTATAATATTAGTCTATAAATATCTATCAACCATTTCTATGGATATCTACCACTCATTTCTACATATTCATCCCCATCACCTCATGGTTTCCTTTTTTTTTTTGAGTTCATTTATACAAACTAGGTACTGTACATGATTATTAGGAGAATGAGACTCCTTATCACATGTTTTATAGATCATTTTTTATGTTTGAAAGTGAATTGATGAGAAAAACATTTTAGTGTGTTAGTTGAATACACCATTGGAGTTGCAGATTAAATTTTTCATTTATTATAGATTTTCCTCATGAAAGTGACTTCAAGACAGAAGGAGAAGTTATCTTCAACCTCTCTAAACATAAAAATCAATTTCTTATTTTGGGTTTTTATTCTCAAAGACTAAAATACTTGGTAATGAACACAATCACATACATACATAGTCAGCGTTCATTTACAAACAAGCACCTACAACCATGGTCATAAGATAGAAATATTTCAAGGTGTTAAAGAGATTCCCAAGTTATAAACATTAGGTTTGAGATTTTCCAAAGGTTAGAAGTTGGTTTTAAGAACAAAACTAACACTTGTAGTCTTAGATAATATCTTCACTTACAGGTTTCCTGTATGTGCATCTACAAGTGGTCCCCATAAAGGATGAGCAAAGTTAGAATACAAGTATTTGAGCTTGATTGAAACCTTTTTAAGGTCTAAGAACATGGAGGATGTCATAACATCAATGGTAGAGTCCTAAGGTGGTAGAAAAAATTGAGATCCATGCTTATAAGTTGATAAGGTTATTTTAGGGACACTTTACCTTAACTTCTCAAAATAAGGACATGTTCTTACACTAGATCCTCTCATAATTAAGTGTTTTAAAGTCTAGGTGGACCCAAATATTTCCATCATGTAGTCTAGGCCTAGAGATGGAATCTTGACATGAAAAGTACATTGTGTGGTCAAAATGGGATACTTAAAATAAGTTTCCAATGTAGGTAGACTTCCACTATAGGTATTTAGTGATTTCTAAAACAAAGAAAACCTTAACAATCTAAACCTATAGAATGATGATAATGTGGATTGAAGCTATGGTTTCAATGGGATGACGTGACTCTATTGTGTTAAGATTGTTTATAGTAGGCTAAATAAAGATAAAAAAGGGATGAAACCTACTTTTAAGATAAAATCACCACCTACAAGTCTCATGGTCTGTTAATGGGAACCTACAGTTAGTCAACAACATATAGTGTGTTGACATTGGAAATTGAGAGCATAGTCTACATAAAAGTGAACTTAAATGATGAGAAATGGCACTAGAAAAACAAAGATCATTGAAGGGAATTGAATCCAAAATTTATGACTCAGACTAATACCTATAGGTGCCCCTTTTGGTCTCTAAATGGCATCTACATTTTGACTGTACTATGATAGTGTATTGGAGCATGATAGTCTAGATGTTAGAAAGTCATGATATGAATGTGTAAAACCATAATATGAGTTCAAAAAAGTTATAAATGACCTTGATGACATAAATATGAACCTAAACATGATTTAAAATGTCTAATAAGGAAGACACCTATAGGCGTATCCCTTTTTTGAGAAAGTAACATAGTCAATCATCTTACTAATTGGCCCAAGGTAGTAAGGTGTACATGTTGAGAAGGTGGAAAAAGAAATGGGGTGTTAGAAATGTTTGATAATACATTCACCATGGTTATACAAACTTTACATTATTCTCATAACAAGTAAATAAATAGTAAAGGGTTTCAATCTTCAACATCCAATCTTGACTTAAGCTCTCCACATAGTCACTATTATATAAAGTATACTTTAGATTTTTTAATGTTTAGAGGTGCTAGGTGTATGATTAGAACCTAATAATTTATGTAGATTGTAATAATGATCCAATATAACCTATAATATCTTTATTTT
Organism: Torreya grandis; assembly: GCA_037957365.1. Taxonomy (NCBI): domain Eukaryota; kingdom Viridiplantae; phylum Streptophyta; class Pinopsida; order Cupressales; family Taxaceae; genus Torreya; species Torreya grandis. The sequence continues at coordinate 4,267,510 of JARHVA010000575.1, read as the reverse complement.
TCATAATTATATAGGGTATATACTCTTTATTCTATCTTAGATAGAGGGCACTCCCAAGAAGTTAAGTATGCAGGCTTATTGAGTAAATGATAAGGGGATGTGTCAAGGATTATTATAAAGTTAAAAAAAAAGGTTTTGAGAGTTTCCTTGAAAATTAAGAATCATAGGGGAGGCCTAATAGTTCTGAAAAAACATGCAAGGAAAGTTTTAGGTCATGAACAAAGTTTAAGCCTACTAGGCCTAGACTAGGCTTAAAGCCCTAACGCGGTTTCAATACCACTTTTAGGGCCAATTAAAAATCACCAAAAATTTTATAATATTAAAATAGAGGTATAAGTTTTTTGGATCCTTTATGTTTAAGGGAGGGAACACAAAATGGTTAATTTTGGCTCAACCCTATCACAAGGTGTTTAGAATGTAACCCCAAACTCAAAATGCCATATTTATATGCTCACACTAGTATGAAAATTTAGCATGGAGATAAAATTATTTGGAAAAAATTTAAGAGGGTCCCTAAAATTTTTTTAGTGTAATTGGTTTAAGGATTTAATGTTAGGGTTGTATGAATAATCCATAAGAGTCGAAAACACTAGAAACCCTCCAAAACCCTTATTTAAAACCCAATTGGAAAGAAGTGAGTAAAGATGCATCCAAGAGAATTAGTATGAATTGGAAATGTTTTTTATATTTAATAATAATCTCTTTATCTCCATCCCATCTAATTTTTTTTACCCTACTTCCGTAGATAGGGTACAAAATAGGATTTATTGAAAGATTTTATGTGTTTTAAAGGTTTACAAGAGACTTTAAGGATGAGAATAAATCAAGAAGGTCAATTAGAAGATAAAATAACTATTAATGTTAATTTATTAATTTATATAATAACAAAAACACCTATACAAAGTCTTTCACATCAGGTAATCTATGATAGACAATGGAAATGGAGAGTGAATACCAAGTGAGAAAGTGATAAGTCTAATTGGGAGGCCATTTAAGGTCTAATACATGGCATGTAACGTAGGGGGACTCTTTATAGGTGTCATATCACCACATACATATATTTTATTTAAAAATTAATGATCATTTGGGTGAAAATTGTAAGGATAGACTTATAAGGCTAGTGATGTTGACTACAAATGATGAAAAGAAGGATCCATAGGAAGACCGATGGTTAGGAACATAATTGATTCATTTTTTATATTTTTTATAACCCATAATTGATAATTCACATGTTTAATATCTCCCTAGTCTATTTTGGATCACTCAAGAGAGTACTAATGATGAAGGGAGTTTCATGAAGCCATTTGAAGACCTCTATGCCAAGTTTGAGGAGTTTCATGTTTTATGTGGACATTTTTCCAAGAGGACCTTATATACATATTTTATCCACATTATTATTCTAATATTTAAATTTTTATCATTCATTTACAAGTGGTAACCTTAATATACACTTCTCTCTCTCTCCTCTCACACATTATATAAATGTAAGCCATTTTGGCTGATTTATTCTAATTCGACACCTAGTATGATAAATCCATAATTGTTTTATGTTTTAATTTACCTTTTATTAATACATTAAATATGGTTTTTATTTCATAAAATATATTTTAAAAGTGTGTGAATACATGTATAGTGAATATTCAAGTGATTAATATCCATCTTTGATTTCTCTCAATCCTTCCATGTTTGATGCAAGTTATTCCACTCTAGAAAGTTACATGAAGTTTTTAAAGTTGTATGGGTATATTTTAAAGTATAAAAGTAGACATAATATCTAAAAATAATCTATGGTTCACTTATCTTTAATGGATTTCATGCATATCACTTTTACGTTGAAATACTAATGTTAGAGTATTCTAGGACTTTGAAGCTAGTGTCATAGGTCATGTCTCTTAGTGTATGAGTATGATTATATTATGGAGATATTTATTTTTATAAACCCATTATATTATATTAATTTCATGTTAAATTATATCTCTTTGCACACAATCAATCAGTTAGTGTATGTGATAATCATTTAAAGGTCAATCTAGGGAGCTAGCCCTTAAACCTAGAGGTCTATCTCTACTATAGACAACCGAAAGGCCTAGATGTATTCAAATTTTTCCAAAATATTATAGTAAGATTTAAAAAATTCATATAATGTTAAATATTTTGTGACAAAATTCATTACATAGGTCAAAAGGACTCAAACCCTTCTCTGCAAGTAGCCCACTTAGAACTGCCAACTAGCCTCAAAACATAGTCATGGAAATAATGATCTGAAGCACCTATAAAAAAATTTAATAGACCTATAATTAATTTAAATAATAATATGATATAATTATACCATTATAAGATATATAGATAATATGTCCAAATGGAAATATTGGTCATGCAAACAAATCTCATAGTCTTATACCTCATTATCTCATCTAAAATAGATAGGTCAGCTTATGAGCAACATTTTCATCATATTAATTAATATCAAATAAAAATATACAACATTAAAATGTCTTAAATGCATTTAAAAATATATCCATGTACTTTTATTCATTCCTAATCCATGATAACACATCCACAGTTAGCTTCTCACTTCTACCTGATTTTCTCACTGTTTGCATCATTAGGTCTATTAGTAACTAATCAACTTGGATGAATGGTTTAACACACCTAAGGTATATAACATTATTATAAACCATAATTTACATAAAATATATGTCTTCATATTTTTCCTCCATCTATTTATCAACTTTGACTTGGTCAAATTTGACTACTACAATAAATTTATGAGAAATAAGGCCTTTCCTATAGGGTACACTCATTCACTTGAAAAACAAATCACACCTAGAGGTTATTAGGAGAGTTTAATAAAATATAAAAACACTTATATATCCATAAAAATACATTCTAGTTTGTTTTTAATGATATCTTTCATATGAGGTTAGTGTTAAGATTTTAGAGAGGGTTAACACTATTTTTGGTGTTAATGATTGTTCGTAAAGGACTGCCCCTCATTTCCAAAAATAATGTATATAAAAATTATATAGGACCCTTACCCATATATCCTCAATATATTATTTTCCCATTCATAGTTTACACATGTAAATGACCACATGAAATTTCTTCTTGGGTTGAGAACCCTTCATTATATGCACACATGAGACCTCAAAACATTATTTCTTGCATTAACCTTCAAATGTTGACTTGAAACTTGGTAAAAACTCTTGAAAAAACATTAATTAATTATGTAAATTATCAAAACTCCATATTATCCTTGGAAACAAAATCACATTCAACAGTAGGCCATGCTCTCTCTTTTTGCTCTCTAGGCCTTGACCCGCAAGTCATATTAGGCCTTGAAAATGACCTTATAACCACTTTACAAGATCTAAAAACATAATATAAAAAATAAAACAACATACAACTTGATAAAAAATTTATTTACATCTTTCAAATACCTTAAAAACTCATTGTGACACCGTATTAGGTCAGGCAGTGTCTAGAGGTGGTCTAGTTGTATACTAGTTATGTAGGTCCTACCCTTGTAGGCTCACTCCAAGACTATGTTGAGTTATCAAATGGATCATATACATGATAAAACAATATAATAAATCATTTTATGGATCCTTTCATCCCTCTCACCATTCCACCAAGATCATTCCTTCTTACAAGGTCTCTTTATGCAATGACTAGTGTCATGACTAGGCTTCTCAAGCTCTTGAAACTTGAAAATTGACCTTGAAACAATTATTTATGCCATTATATCTTCCTAAAATTTATTAAATTCTCCTCATAAAATTTTATATCTATCAATTATTCTATAAAATAAGAAAATTATTTATGGAACTCATGAACACTTTCTTAAGAACCTTTGGCATGAATGACAACATTAATGCCAAACTTCAACAACAAGAACAATGCTAAAAAATCTCCCCCTTTGTCATTGATGGAAAAAAATATTTTATATTAATAATTATTATATCTCCATTCTTGTCTTTCTCCCCCTTTGACATAAATGATAAAGTGATGTCTACAACACCTTGAATCACATTCCTTTTAACCAAAATACTCAACACATTTGACTTATGACTTTATGAGACATAACACAAACATGATCCTCCTATCTCCATGTATAACTTCTTAGAAAAACTCACCTATTCTTATAGATAATGATCATGATCAGATCCCCATAAGTACTTTAATTTTTAATTATTTTTAGGGGAAGAAATTACACCTAATTCTGATCTCAGGTGTTTAAAAGTGGTTTGGTCAAGATGTCTACAATTTGATCTCATGTAGAAACATATTCAAGTCTGACACTTTTTTCACTTACCTAATCTATGAAAAAATGATACTTGATGGGAATGTATTTGGTCCTTGAGTGTATGATAGGGTTCTTTTATATGCTTATAACACTTGTATTATCACAATAAATAGGACCATGACCATCACAGTCCACCTTGTATTATTTTAGGGTCTATCTCATCTATAGGACTTGAGTGCAATATTAAGCTGATATAATATACTCAACCCACAAGTGGATAAAACTACGGATAATTTCTTCTTTCTTATCCATGAGTCTAGGCGCCCACCTACAAATAAGGCTTCTCTATCGGTACTTTTCCTATCATCTATACTTCCTACCTAATCTGCATATATGTAGGTAGTAAAATTGAATTCCTTGCTTCTTGGATACCACAATCCATACTCCATAGTCCCTTTGAGATACCTGAGTATCCTTTTGACTTATTTCATATTATTCTCATATGGATTTGCTTGAATCCTTCCCATAAGCCCTACTTCTTGCATGATTTTAGGTTTAGAGGCAATGGTGTACAACAAACTTCCAATAATTAAACTATAAGACATTTTATTAACCTTTGGAGACTCATCTTCCTTGCCAAACATACATCCTATGATCATGGGTGTACTAACTACCTTGCAATCTTATATCTCAAACTTTTTCAACATCTCTCTTATGTATCTGGCTTATGATATGAGTATACCTTTTTATATTGAGTGATTTTTAACCCAATAAATAATGGTAGTTATCTTAGAATGGACATCTGAAACTCTTTATTCATCACCTAGGTAAAGGCCTTGGTCATGTTCTCATTATTTCCACCAAATATGATGTCATCCAAATAGACAACTAAAATAATCTAACGTTAATCTTTTATCTTGATGTATGGATTACTATCTTCAACTCCTATTTTGAATCCTTGATCCAATAGATACTTGTCCAATATTACATACCAAGCTCTATGAGCTTGATTTAGACCATAGAGAGCCTTTTTCAACCTATAAACATAGACTTTGTCATTTTACAGTGAAAACCCTTTAGGTATCTCAATGTAGAGAGCCTGTTCCAAATTTCCATTCGAAAAGGAAGATTTGACATCCATATGGCATACCTTTAATTCTTTGAATTATGAATATACTATAAATAGTCCAATGGCCTCCAATATTGCTACTACTACAAAGGTCTCCTCAATGTCTACCCCTTTAACTGGTACATATACTTTTCATACTAATATAGCCTTATTCTTTTTGACTTCTCCATATTCATTCAACTTGTTTATAAACACACATTTTGTGTCAATGGCATTCTTATCTTTAGGCTTAAGAACTAGTTCCCAAGTCGCATTCTTCTCTATTTGGTATTACTCCTCATTCATACCACCTATCCAAGTTTTGTCTTTTCTTGTTTATATAAGAATATTAGCTTCAATCTTGGATAATAGATAAACTTTATCTTGATTTAGCTTACTTAACAATCTTCTCCTTATTTACATACCATAATTCTTGTTGCCAATGGTTTGAGATTGAGGGTGATATATTTGAATCTGTCTTGAGGGTCCTTTTGAGCCCTCTCTCTTTTCAAATTTATCTTCTTCCTCATCAACCTCTATAGTCTCATCTTCATTCTTGAAGTCATAATTCTCTTAAGTTTTCTTTGATTGTGAGTAATATTTCCTTGTCTCATCAATCTTCACATTAGTGCTTTCACTATCTTTTGTAGTCTCTTTTTATAACATCTATAAGCTGAGCTAATTGATGAGTATCCTAAGAATACGCATTCATCATATCTATAATAAAACTTACACAAGTATTCATCATTTATTTTGATAAAACATTTGCCCCCAAACACTCTAATGTATTCCACATTGGTAGGTTTGTCATTCCATAGTTCATAAAGAGTCTTATTGACATTATTCCTTATCTATCCTTTATTCAAAATGTAGACAAAGATGCTTAATATCTCTCTCTAATATCCATCATATAATATATAATCAATTATCATAGTTTTATCCATCTCTTGAATTATCCTATTCTTCCTTTCCACCACCCCTTTCTGCCAAGGTGTCCTAGCTAGTGAGAATTATCTCCTTATTCCATGAACCTCATAGAAGTCATAAAACTCATTAGATGTAAATTTTTCTCCTCTATCAAATATTAGGCACTTTAAATTCATATTATTATCATTATAAACAATATCTTTGAATTCCTTGAGCTTATCAAGATATTATGATTTTTCTTTTAAGAATGCAAACCAACTCATTCTTGTGTAATCATTTATGAGTAAAAATAAAGTATCTATCTCCTTGAATGACCTGAATTATTTTAGGCCCACAAATATTAGTGTGTATTATATCCAAGGGTGTTGTATTAGAGTGATCCTTGGACTAAAACCTTCTTAGTTTATTTACAATGTTGACATCCCTTGCAAAATATGTTTGTAGGTTTGGTGATCTTATGCATGTTATTAATAGACTTGTTAGTGCTAATCTTGACCAGATTGTCAAGGTTTAGGTGACCTAACCTTCTATTCTATATCCAAGTTTCATATATATATTTACCATGAATAATCTCTCCTTCTTGATATCATTCAATATATATAGGTTGTTCTTAGTCCTCTTGGCATGGGCAATTAGCTTCCCTGATTTATCTCTCCTTATCTCACACCCTTTATAATGAAAGGTTAATGTGTGTCCTTAATTGTAAATTTGAATTATACTATGTAGGTAATGTTTCAAACCTTCAACATACAACACATTTTGTGTGTTGTTCTTTCCATTATCCAAGCTCAAGACACCCTTACAAACTATATTGGTAGTTATGTTTTCCCCCAAACTCACGGGTATTACAACATTATATTTTAAAGAGATGGACTTGTTTTTATATCCTATCATGTGGCTTGAGAAACCACTATTTATATACCATTTGATACCTTCATCTTGAATTTTTTGGGCTAGTATAGAATCCTCCTTGGTCTTTTGTTCCTCCTTGGCAAACAGTCCATCTTGCTTCATGAGCTCAATTTGATCCATCCTTGATTTTTTTGGCTTATATATCAATGTTTTATCCTTCTTATTCATTCTAAGAGATTCTTAATTCATGTTTATTCTTGTGGACCTTATAACTCCTTTGGATCAAAATCTTTCAATATGCTTTATATTGTGATATATGTAGTAAAAAACATTTTTGTACTTACCATGATTCCATGTTGACTTATCCTTTATTGAATTGGGATGTCTGATTGATATTTTTGGGTTACTAATCTTGACTTGTTCATAATTCTTACTCTTAATCAAACTTTATAATTTTTTCTATGATTTTCTCATGCTTAACCTTCAAAGAATCTATCTCTATCTTTAATTAGTCATACTTAACTACCTTTTAATTACACCTTATGTTGACCTCTTATAACTAACTCCTAAGATCCTTGATAGTCTTCTCTTGATGCTTCAAATCATCAAGGGAAATTATGAGTTCATCTCCAATGTCTATTTCATCCTTTCCTTCTTCAGTGTCATAGTATACTACTTCATCATACATGGTTTCCTCTTCTTGTTGATCACAAGACATTCTTGTGCTTGTATCACCTTAAAGCTATTAGACTTGCCTCAAAGGACAAAGATATTATACTATTTTTTATAATCACAATGACTAAGAAGGGGGTGTTTTATTCTTAAATTTTTTTACAACTTTAATTTATCATTCATGAACTATGAAAAGAATTTAGTGAACTAGAAACACATTAAGAGCCATGAGCATTAAATAAGAGCATAAAACATATAACACATATTTAAGTGGGAAATACTCAATAAGAATTAAAAAAATGATGATGAAAATAGACTAATTTATTATAATTTAAACATCAATATTTAGTGAACCACCAACTTCACTTGGAGCACCAACCCCAACTAGCCAAGTACCAACTTGACTAGGCTTTACAAGTACCGACTTACAAGGAGGCATCAACCCCTAGATGACATAGCACAAAATAAACCACCTCAAAAAATTTATCACATTAATAAACCTTTGTTTATCATAAAATATATGATCATATAATTTTTCATCTCTTCACACACTTCTAACCTTCTCAAACTGTTCTCTAGCCTTTTCTACTTAAGTAGGTCTCTTCAAGATTAGGTATTTTGACCTTTATAGTCATCTATAATACCTATATTATATCCTAATTATAGTTTATATGCAACCTTATAATGGTACAAAGGACCTTATTTATCTCTTCAAATTGATATATCTTATACTTCAACTCTCACATTCTCTAACAAGCCAATTAGGCCTATTAGGAATTGTTCTTATACTAGGCTATTGCTTATGCACCTCCTAGTTATAAATAGAATATTTACCTCTTATATTTTTAATAAAATATACCTTAATACATGTAAAAAACATTAATAAAACTCTAAAATATGTCGGTCATAGCATATAGGATGAAAACCCCCTTTAGGACTTAAGGAGACCTACTTAAATTAAGATTTCAGAAGCACACATTGCCTTTTAAACTCATTGTAACAATTTTAAAATCCTAAAAAATAAATAAAATATCATATGTAAATAAAATATAACCATAAAAATATCATATTAGGTCCATAAAAGAATTTATAACCAACCACCACTTTAATCATCCCATTAGCACTATTCACAATTAGGGTTGTGCATACCCAGAAACTCTATCTTGAACAACTGAAACAAAAACATAGTTTTGTTAAAAAAACATGTAAAAAAATCATATAAATATAAAATTAAAGACCTAAATAAATACAACATGTTAATTATACTTCATTACATAGGGAAAAAAGACTCAAACCCTTCTCTACAAGTAGCCCACTTAGTACTACCAACTAGCATCAAAACATAGTCATGGAAACAATGATCTAAAACACCTATAGAATCAATTTAAAATAATTATAATGAACTTATATTATCCTATGATATAATTAATCCATTATTATATAGATATATAATATTATAAAATTATAATATTGATCTTGTAGACCAATCTCATAGTATTGTACCTCATTGTCTCATCTGAACTAGACAAGTCAACTTATCTGCAACATTTTCATCATATTCACCAATATCCAAGACAAATATATAAAATAAATATGTATTAAAGGTATTTAAAAATATTTAAATTAAATTTTATTCATCCCTAATCCATGATAACACATCCCTAATCAAATTGTCACTTATATTTGGTTTTCTCACTATTTGCATCATTAGGTCTATTAGTGACTAGTCAACTTGGATGACTAGTTTAGCTCACCTAAGTTATAGAGCATACTTATAAACCATAATGGAAATAAAATATATGTCTCAATATTTTTTATCCATCCATTTATTAATTTTTTCTTTGTCAACTTTGACTACTACAAAAAAATTATGAGAAATAAGGCCTTTTTTGTAGGGTCTACTTACTCCCCTGACTAACCAATCACACCTATAGGTGCTTGGGAGAATTTAATACAACATCCAACCAATTATATATCCATGTCAATTAATTTTTGGCTATTTTTAATGAGATATTTCACATCAAGTTACTGTTAGAGTTGTAGAGGGTTAACACTATTTTTGGTGTTAACGATTGTTCATAAAGAACTACCCCTCATTTCCAAAACTAATTCCTTGATATCTTAGATATAACTCTTCTCAATCTCTCCTAAATATATTAATTTCCTATTAATTTTTTACATATGCCAATGAACACTTTAAAGTTCATCTCAGGTTGACAACCCTCCATTTTATACACATGAGAGACATCAAAAAACTATTTATTGCATTAACCTTCAAATTTTGACCTCAAACTTGGTAAACATGACTAAAAAACATGACACATAATTTTCAATGCTCACATGTCCATATTATCCTTGTAAATATAATATATTACCCCATTATGCCATACTTTCTCTCTTTACTCTCTATGGCTTAACCTGCAAGTCATATTAGGCCTTAAAACTGACCTTCTAACCACTATCCAAGATCTCAACACCTCTTATAGAAAATAAAATAGCCTCTCCCATGAGAAAAAATTTATTTAAATCCTTCATAATCCTTTAAAACTCCTCATGACACCTCATTAATTCAAGAAGGGTCTAGAGGTGGTCTAATTTCATTCTTGGTCTATACGTCCTACCCCTGTAAGCTAACTATAAGACTCTAATGAATGATCCAATGCCTCATATGAATGTTAAAATAACCTAATACAACCTCTTATTCCTTTTTTCATCCATATCTCCATTCCACCAAGCTCATACCTTCTTATACTATCTATTTATGTAATGAACTGTGTTATGACTAGGCTTCTCAAGCTCTTGAAACTTGACAACTGACCTTGAAACACTTCTTGATGATATCATACATTTTTCACATGTATTAAATTATACTTATATAATATCACATGTCTCAATGATGATATCAAACAAGTAAATTCTTCAATGATCTCATGAACACCTTTATTAAGAACCTTTGGCATTAATGACAACATTAATACCAAACTTCAATAAAAGGAACAATGCTCAACATAACATACTTCCTCCTTAAAGATGGTCATCATCCTAATGACACTTATTCAAAAAATAGTTTTGAATAATAAATAGAGTTTATCAAAAGATTAACATACTATGAAGCATCAAATCAAGCATATAAAAGTGGAAATAGCCTGTAGAACTCATCATAGTCCTCCCAAGTATCACTGTACTAAGAGTATTGGTACCATAATACCTCACATTGTGAAACTTATCTATTACACAAATGAATTTTGTGGGTGTAAATTAATTTGATTATTTCTACCATGACCACCTCAGGATTCAGAACATGTAAAGCATTTCAATCCAACAAGTGAATGATCATGTCTATACTTTTTATGATAAGATACATGGAAGACATTATGCAATAGAGCTAGTGTTGGTGGCAATGCAAGCCTATACGATGCATGATTTACCACTTATAAAACCTTGAAGGGACCCACATATCTAAGCGAAATATTTGTTGACTTCTTAAATATAATTGAGCTCTGTTGTGGTTTAACTTGTAAAACTACTTTATCACCTATTGAAAAATCTGTAGTTATTCTCTTTAGATCAAAATACCTATTCTAGATATCATTAGCCTTGGCCAATCTTTCTCTGATTTTTCTTACTTGATCTTCCATTTCTGAAAGCATCTTAGGTTCAAAGACTATCATGTCTTCCAATCAATCCTAACTAATTGGTGTCCTACACCTTCTACCATAATGTGTTTCAAAAAAATCCATCCTCAAAGCAAATTTGTATGAGTTATTGTATGAAAACTAAACCAATGTAAGGTATTCTTCCTATTTTTATTCATGATCCTTGCAATACATATGAAGAATATCCTCTAACACCTAATTAACTCACCAGTTTGACCATCATTCTATGGGTGATATGTAGTGGAGAAGTTTAGTTGCATAGCCAAAGCTGAATTTAGAGTTAATCAAAACCTATAGTTTAGTCTTAAATCATGATCTGATATGATCTTCTCTAGAAATCTATATAATCAATACACTTCCTTTATAAATCTCTTCATAAGATTTGGTGCATCATTGGTTAAATTACCTGGTATAAAATGTGCTACCTTGGTTAGTTTATCAATGATAACCAATATCATGCCATACCTATTCTATGATAATGGTAATCCCTGGACAAAGTCCATATTCATCACCTTAAATTTTTACTTTGGTATGTCATGTGGATATAACATTCTAGTTGGATGCACATGTTTAATTTTCACTCACTGACATTTCAAACAAAATGACACAAAGTATGCTTCATATTTATTGATTCCCTTCTAGAAATAAAGTGTTTTAAGCTCTGCAATGAGATTGTTTACTCTTGGATGTCCTAAATATAGAGTTCCATGCATTTCCTTTAGCACTATACTCCTCAAATTATTTTGATCTGGTACATACATCCTTTCATTGTATCACATAAGACCATAACTCTCTAAGTTGTATCCTTTATATCTAAGATTATGAGCACTCTCAAATAAAGGTTTGGGATCAAGAACTCTTAACATTAGTGCTGAAATAATACTTTTTTAAATTCCTAGAAAATTACTTCATAATTATCTAACTAGATAAAACATGTATTCTTACATTACAGAGAGGTAATCAAATTAGCTATCTTGAAATAAAATCAAAATGAATTTACAATAATAGCCTGTTAGTCCCATGAAACTCCTTACCTTGTGGACATTTATTGGTGCTAAACATTCCATGATAGATCTTATCTTAGTTAGATCAACATAAATGTTGTTTGATGAAATAATATGTCCCAAATTTTTCACTTTATTTTGGAAAAATGCACACTTGGACAATTTTACATATAACATGTGTTTTTGTAAAAATTTAAAAAATAGCTTTAGATGTTGAATACATTCTTCTACATCCTTAGAATATATATGAATGTCATCTTAAATGACCAAAACAAAATGGTCTAGGTAATATTTGAATACACTAGACATGAGATTCATGAATGTTGATGGTGCATTCATCAACCCAAATGGTAAAACTATAAACTCATAATGCCCATAGAAATTTTTGAATGCCATCTTTGGATTATCCTCATCTTTTATTCTTAACTGATGATATCCCACTCTAAGATAAATATTATAAAAGACCATTTCTCCTCACATCTTATAAAAAATATTATCTATTTGTGATAGTGATTGCCTATTTTTGATGGTAACTTTATTTAACTTTCTATAATCAATGAAAAGTTGAAGAGTATAATCTTTCTTCTTAACAAAGACAACTAGTGCACCCCATAGTGACACACTTGGTCTGATCAAACTTTTTACACAACAACTCCTAAAGTTGTGTCTTTAATTAGATTAATTTAGTGGTTATCATTTTATATAGAGCCTTAGACTATTGTTTTGATCTTGATCTGATATTGATACAAAAATCAAATTCTCATTTAGCAGGCAATCCTAACAATTCCTCTAAAAAATATCATGAAAATTATTAAGAAAAGGATAATATTCAATTGATTGTTCCTTAGTTTCCCCCATTTCATTTAACTTGATGATAAATTCTTGACATCCTTTTCTTTGGGCCTTCTTCAGTTGTATTATATAAATCTGCATAAGCCTTCACTCACTTTTTTTCCCTAAATAAGTGTCTGATTTATAGAATCATCTTGGCACTCAACCTTTTTTTAGATAACATTCAACCTTATCCTTATGCTTCATAAGATAGTTGACTCCTAGGATCACATCATATGACCCTAGTGGTGCTACATAAATATCTATAACCATTGTGAATTTTGGTAACCTTATTTTTATTTTAACTAAACACTTGTCAACTTGGACTTTAGAATCATTCCCATATTGTAGCAACCATGCATTTTACATTACACCATCTTTTCTAGACAATTTAATAAGAACTATAGGAGCTATAAAACATTTAATAGCCCCTGTATCTATCAAAATAGAAACTAGATGTTCAAAAAAAATCTTGATAGTTCTAAGCATGAAGCTTGTAATTCATCTTGTTGATTATCCACTGTTACATGAATATAGTGCTAAAAATTTGTTTCTTGAGGGAAAAAACTTTTAGTCCTCATATTATCCTTGGTACATTCATATACAAAATGTTCACATAAATAGATTAAGTATCCTCCTAGTGGTCCCTTCCTACTAGACTATTGGTTTCCCTTGAAACCACCTTTGAAACTATTGCACAGTTTCAACCACTATTGAATCTAGTATTCTGAATCTTGAACTAAATCTTGGAATCTCCACTTTTCTACTTCCATTTTTCTTCTTGAATGTTGTCTTTGAACTCCCAAACTTTTTCTTAAATTTGTCCTTGACCTAAGCAAGAGATTTAAACTTTTGATCCTATTTGATGAATTTCTCAAATGCTTGGCCTATGGTAGATGAAACATGAACACCCACTTATCCACTAATATATGGTTTTAATCCCATGATGACCTTCCTAATCCTAAACCTCTCATCTACCGTATACTGAGGTACATATTTTAGAATTTTGGTGGCATTTCTTAATACTCATTCATCGATAAGTCTCCTTACTTTAGATTTGAAAAATATGTAAGATTTTGGTCAAAATATAATTTTGAAATCGACCATGGTTTAAATAGTGTCACAAATTTCTCCCAAGTAGTGGTGCTTGAATTTAGATTCATTTCTAACTTCTTGTTGGCTCACTACTTAGCTACTTCTCTAGCCAACTAAATAGCTTTGGTGACCTTAGAGTAGTTTTGAATCTCAAAATACTTATCCATTTTAGACAATCATGCTTCATCTCCATCTCCCATAACAATTTTTTCAAACTTAGGTGGATTCATCATTTTCATAACCCTTACCTATTCTATAGATGCACATGCTCTCACATCTTGACGCACTTCCTTGTATCTTTGATCTTGTGGAATTTCCTAATCATTAAGATGATATTTAGGCTCATCCTGATGGGATTTCTCCTCATGTCCATGAATTTCTTAATTTTCTATCACTATAATAATTCATGCTTTCAATAATATGATCCCACATTGCTACTTGTTCGTCAACAAATTAGTTAGGATCAAATGGAGGGTTATTATCATTGAAATTTGAAGTACCCTCTCCAAATGTTCTTACTCACACCATTATTATTTCTAATACCATAAGAATATAAAAAATTTAGTATACTCATTAAGTCTTATAGTTTGAGCCACAACTTTGATACCATAATGTAACA
>JARHVA010000575.1:4140000-4247500 GCA_037957365.1 Torreya grandis | reverse complement strand
ATTGAATTGATATGTTAGTGATCAGATCTTTTCAATTCAATAACATCGATGATCAAGAAAAAATGACCTGACACAGTGAATTTCTAAAATTTGAATCAATATAGGTTACCAAACCTTTGATAACATATATAGGTTTTACTAAATTATTTGTATATAATGGAGTGTTGAAGGAATAATATGAAAATTCTTGTACCATATTATCTCTCAAGGATGATTACATAGAGGGCCCAAACAAAACCATTCATTCTTCCAAAATTTAAAATATATACCATTTTAAGTATCCTAGTAGAGGGAATTTGAGATAAGGTGTATATATTTACAAATAAAGTGTCATATGTGAGACCCATATATCAAACATTTTGTAGTTAAAATAAGCATCGAATAATCTACACTATAAACATACTTTATTCAGAGTAAGATGATCCAAATGATTTATTTGTCATAATAGATTATCAATATAACTTTTAATCCTAAAGATTCACTAATCTTGAACAATTATTGAATCTAGCCCAATATTTAGATTTAAGAAAGGAAAACTCATCCCATTTTAGTAAATAATTTTGTTTAGACTTAGAATGACCATTACACATAAATGTTTTCATAATGTTAGTTAATCTAGATTTGACACTAACTCTAGAGTTTTTTAGACTAGCACCATATATGTTTGACTTTCTTGGAGAATAGTTTGAATTATTAATTTTCCCTAACAATAGATTTATTTTATTTTCAAAGAAGTGAGATTATTTGGGAAGGTTGTGGACATATTTTACCAAAATTATTTCTTCAACTACCCATAAAATAGGGGGATCTCCAAGTATTTTCTAGAAAGAGAACCTATATAAAATTCAAGAATAATATTT
Organism: Torreya grandis; assembly: GCA_037957365.1. Lineage (NCBI taxonomy): Eukaryota > Viridiplantae > Streptophyta > Pinopsida > Cupressales > Taxaceae > Torreya > Torreya grandis. The sequence continues at coordinate 4,246,640 of JARHVA010000575.1, read as the reverse complement.
ATACTTTTTTGTGGGTGAAGCATGGAAGAATAAAATTTTATATTTCAAGTGGATAATCCCCCAACTTAAAGCATATTTATACAAATATAATACTTTATTTATCATTGTAGCTTCCCAAATGTGAATAAATTATTTGATACTTATATTATCGACAAATTGATCATGGCATATGTTTACATTCTCAAATATGTTGAATTCTTTAATGAGATTTATTTATTTTAGATTTAAAAGGGCTCTAGCCAAGGCTTCTACTAATATGATGAAGACATAGGGAGGGATATGATCTCCTTGATAAATACCCCTTCTTCAAGCATTGAAAATTCTAGATAGGGATCATTTTTCAAGAATAAAAAACATATAAGTATAGATGAAATAATAGATCCAATTACATGAAGCCTCAAATAACCTAAAATTATTAAGGATGTTGTAAATATATCTCCAATTAACCATATCATATGCTTTTTCTATATCATGTTTGATGATCATGATTTGTTCTTTATTCAAATTAGTAGAATGAATTATCTCATACAAAATGGAAAATATACTTAAGATTTTTATGTTCTAGACAAAAACCCCTTATTATTTTGAAATAAGAAAAGGAAGGAGTATTTAGAGATGATTAGAAAAGGTTTTTGAGATAATATTTTATGTGGTTTTACATAGGTATATAGGTACGAACCTATATAGATATTCCACATTAGCTTTCATGGTGTTCAAGTATACAAAGGTCAAGCTAAAATCATTTATGATTTCTCTCAAGGATATCAATTTATTATTAGTGTTAAAAACATCATGAAGGAAACTTATCAAGGCTTGGGGCTTTATAGTTTCCCATCTTCCAAAGTGAAATCTAGATTTATTACTCTTTGAAAAGCATCATTACATCAGAATTATGAATATAATTAATTATTATTATAATTATATTCAATAATTCATGTTTCTCCAATGTGAAATTTGTAGAAGATTTCTTAAGGAATATTTCAAAAAAATGTACCACTTCCTTTTTATCACATCCAAATATTCAGTATTAGGACCATTTCTAGTTTTTATTTTTAATATCCTATTATAATTACAAGTAGCTAGGGTATATTTATGAAATAATTATGTTAGGGTCTCCTTATTTAATCTCACATTGCCTAGCATTTTACTTTTCCAAAACAAATCATCTTTTACCAAAATTGAGTTCAACTTTGTCCTTAGATCTTTCTCCATGAAAAATATTTAATGACCAATTCTCTACAATTGGTCCTAAGGGATCAAAATATTATATTAAATGATTATTTTTTCCCTAATTATGTTACCAAAGACCTCCTTGTTCTATTTGTGAAGGTGTTATCTAACGTTTTCCAGCTTATGTTCAAAATAAACATTCATGTGCTTCCTCTAAGATTTGGCTCCTTCTAATAGTATTTAATCAATTAAATTTTATTTGGATCATTTAGCTAAATAAATTCAAATATATAATACATGATAAAATAATATATTTATCTTTTTTTAGTTAAGGAAATAGTCAAATGTTCAGAGCTTGAGTCTTTTAGAATATATAAGTGAAGGATATAGTTTTGATTACGTAATTATTATATACTATAGATCTATAAATTTATTTACCAAAATTACCAAAACTAGCTCTTATATTATTCCTTTTAAAGTATCCATATTTGTGCTCAATGTCCCAAAGATTGATTTCATTAGAAAATTTAGAGATATATAATTAGAATTGAGTATTTGTCTAAATCCCACCTCTTTTCCCATCATTTTTCAAGACACAATTGAAACAATGAGCTAATATAAATTTTTTATCATGATTTTTTTCAAAACCATTGATATTTAATTCCACATAATTTATTTATAAACTTAGTTTGAATGAACATGCATAATAAATATGAAATATGATATATTATCTTTGACTCTTGGGATCTTAAGGTAGATCAGTTTTTGCATAGATTCCACAATTGAAAAAGTAATTGAATATTTGTTGAATGTGACAAAAATGGCACCTAAATGTCCCTTACATCAAATTTAAAATGAGGTCAATAATTTTAATAACTTATAACACATTTCAAGACACACTACTTAGGGAAGTATAGTTTCTTGGATAATATGTAAATGTGGGCTTTCAATTTGAAGTTGTCATTTCCAAAACATTAATTTTAGGGGATCCCATCCACCTAACATTATAAGATAAAATATTCATGGATCTTTGGAAGGAATATTCCCCATTCCTTATTTCAGACATTTATCTCCTTTAGAATTAGATATTTTGAAGAATACCTTACACACGTGTTGTTTCAAAACATTGATAGCTAAATTTGAAAATTTTATTCTTCCTTTGCCTAGTATTGGAGTTTTTGTAAAGAAGAGATAAATGCAGTTGATTCCATAAAAGAATTTGGGAATGAGTTGTAATTTTTTATCCCCTATCTTTAGACTTTACACACAAAATAATTGTTAATGCATTCAAACTCAGAGGTTTAGATTGAGAGATCAATGGGTTCAATAAGGATCATAAGAATAAAGAGGAAGAGGGAGATGAGTATAATTTACCACAAAAAGAGGAGGAGAAGCGCTGAAACCCAAGACTAGCATTATAACATGCACTGGGAAAAGAGGAATATCCATAGTAAGCTTAGGGTCAAAAATATTAACCTCAATTGGACCCTTAATTGGTGAAGGTGGATGATAATGGGATTTATGGGACCACTTAAAAAAATGATACCATGTGGTGTCAAGGAGAGTGGTGATTGGGTTTGGGAAAGGGAAAAGCTAAAGGATAGTGGGGCCTTACTGAAAGGGGAAAATTTTCCCTTAAAATACCTAGGGAATTTAAGCCATTTTGTCTTAAGGGTAGCTTCTTATAATCAATTTGATGGACCCAAGTATGATCACCAACCACAAATTCGATCTCTTCGACTAGATGATTGCTCAAGCTAGAAATGATGTACCACCTATCATAGGCTCCTCCATATCTATTCACCATTAAAATATTAATGTCAAGAAGTGGTCCAATTTTAGATCCAATATAACTCAAGGCATAACCATTGAATAATTCCAAGGTTAAACCAATTAGTCTTATCTAGATTAGAATGCTTTGAAGATCTAAATTGAAACATTAAGACCCTTTTTCGAATAAAAAATAGAAAGAACAAAATTTTGTAAGAACCAATTGCCTCCCAATAATATTTTCTCTTTATTTTATTTGTTATATAGCTTCACAACAAATAAAAATTTGTCGAGGTAAGAGAAATAAAATGAAAGATCCACTTTCTAGGTTGTGGATGCTCAATTTATCGATTCTTTGAGAAATAACCAAATTTTATAGAATTTTGACACAAAAGACCTTGATTCCAAGATTGGAGCTTCCTTGTCAATGATTTGTACATCCATGATAATGGTGGGTGTATTTATATTTACCCTAAAAATACATATGCTTTTATCCTCTAAATTGAGAAATTGACCAATTTATCTATCTAAATTTGGTGACATTAGGAAGTCTCTAAATATTTTTGTTCGAAATGAAATGACAGAATATATTATTTAATTGATTGCATTTGAACTTCTTTTGTTTTAACTTGGATCAATTCATATCTCAAATTCTAGATGACCACCTGAATATCCTAAGTTCTATTGGAAATGCTTACAACACTAATGGTTATGAAAGGGAGAGAAATACTAAAATTATATATAGAAAAAATTATACCAAATTAAAAGGCCAAGGTGGTCATAAAATAGACAACAATTGAAATAGTAGAGGGAGAAAATTAAGTAACAAACACTAAAATTTCATATATTTAAGTCTAAAAATACTTAATGTATAAAACACAGCTACAATTGTATAAACATAACTCACAAATGGCCTCAAATAGAGCATTCCTTGTTTTCTTTGACTGTTGTCAACAAAATACATATATCTTGCTATTAATAATCTATTTTTACTTCTATTGACTACTATGCATATCTATCTCACCTACCCAAAAAAATCCCTCTAAGAAGCTAAAAGGGATCTATATTTCAAATTTCAAATGGCTACATTTAATGGCTACAACTGACATGTTCTTGAGTAAGCTAGGTAGTTAGGTAGGAAATCAAAACTAATATTTTAACACTTACCCTTATTTTTAACCTTCCTACCATTGTTAATTAGACTTTTCTTAGTCTCCAAAACCTCCTTGTAACTTCTCTTTATCTTGATAAATACTTCTACATCTTTTTTATAAATGTTTGGAGATTCATTACTGAAGTCCATATCTCTATTGATAAGTCCGTAGCTGAACTATTGAAATCCATATATATCCTACCAAAATCCATATCTCAACTAAAATACATAGTTGGCTCATTGAAATCCATAGTTTCCCTATCAAAATCCATAACTACACTATAATCCATAGTTGGCTTGCTGAAATAAATAGCCACATTTAGAAAATCTATAGTTGGACTCTACTATATAGCTATACTATCAAATCTATAGATACCCTACCAAAATAAATAGATAGAATATCAAATCCCATAGATGCCCTACCAAAATTTGAGTCTAGCCTATCAAAATCTATAGTTGTGTTGTGGGAGTCCATAGCTATGTTGTTTAATTTTGTAGCTCTGTTGTAAAACTCTAGAGCTACCATAACACTTTATAGTCCTAATGTTGTAGCATTAATAACCCTTAATCTTATTCTTAAATGTATAAAAGTGTCTTTAAATAATGGCTTAGTAAAAATATTAGTTACCTATTGATCAGACTTATAAAAACTAAGATCTATGACATAATTTTCAACTAACTTTTGAATGAAGTGATACTTGATTGTAATATGCTTGATCCTACCATGAAATATAGGGTTATTTGACAATACTATCGATGATACATTATCACAATAAACCATATAATATCCTTACTACTCATACAAATCAAAAATTATCCTTCTCAACCATATAGCCTAGCATGCCACTGCATTAGCTACTATATACTCTAATTTAGTGTTAGAGAGTGAAACTATTAGTGGTTTTTTTGAATCTGAGGATACCAAAATTGACCAAAGATGAAATACATATCATAAAGTACTCTTTTAGTCATTAAGGATACCTACCTAATCACTATTCATGTAACCAAAAAGATGAAACTCTTATTCTATTGTAAACAAAACTCCATAATCCCTTATTCCATTCACATACCTTAATATCATCTTGATTGCTTGCCAATATGTCTCCCTTGGCATCTCGATAAATATTGATATGAGGTTGACTACATACATGATATATGGCCTAGTTTTATTTAAATACATTAGGCTTGCCACTAGACTCTTATATCATGCGAGGTTTATATTTCTACTACAATCATCTTTGCACAACTTAAAACTTGTCTTAGCAAGTGTGAATATAGGCTTATTGTCTAGCATCTTGAAACTTTCCAAAATATCATTTATATACATAGTTTGGCATATGAATATGCCTTAATCCATTTTATTGACCTCTTTTCCAATAAAATATTTTAGGAACCCCAAATTGAACAACTCAAATTCTTTTTTTAGGGTTGTTTTCAATTCTTCAATGGACTACTTTGCATTACCAGTGAATATTAGATCGTCCACATACAATACAAAAATCAAAATACATTCCTTGCATGATTTGATGTATAGTGTAGGATCATTTGCACTTTTTAAAGAGCCCTTACTCAATAGGTATGAGTCCATACAATTTTTCCATGCTTTTGAGGCTTTTTTGAGCCAATACAATACCTTTTTAAGCCTATAAACTTTGTTGTCATGCTTGAGAGTCTCATATCTGGGTGGTTGTCCCACATAGACCTCTTCTTCTAGCGCTCCATTCAAAAATCTTGACTTCATATCCATTTGATGAAACTTCTACTTGTGTTTGGAAACAATGGCTATGATTGTCCTTACCATTTCTAGCCTTTCTATGAGGGCTAACATTTCATTATAATCACATATGGGCCTTTTCTTGTATCCCTTCACCACTAAATTTGACTTATGCCTTTTTATCCTACCTTTGGGAGTAGTTTTTATCTTGTACACCCATTTAAATCCTATGACCACTTTTCCTTTTGGTAGGTCAACTAACTCCTAAGTCTTGTTTCTCTCTATGGCATGCATCATTTTTACATTTCCTCACACCAGTTGTTATCCTTGACTACTTCTTCAATGTATATAGGATCAAATGATTAAAAAAATAATAATTCATAATTTCATCTTGATTGTCTTCATACCTTGATTTATCATAAACTTCTTACAAGATCCTTGTCCTTACTTTGCCTTGATTCAAGTTGGATGATGATGATGTTGACTCTTGACCAGCTCCTTGACATCCATGATGGATGTTTCCAATAGATGAATTAGTCCTATGTGAAATAAGGGTCCAACTTGGTGCATTGGTGGTTATACCAATAGCTATTTCAGATTCAATAAAGGGTCCACCATCCCTTATTTCTACATGATCCTCTTCTTGTTTCTCTTCACAAGTTTCATGCTTAATGAATTGAACATCCCAACTAATTATGATCTCTTTGGTGATGGGATTGTACAACTAGTAAGCATTTGATTGGTCACTATACCCTATGAATATACATTTATCCCTTTTATCATCCCACTTTATCCTTCTTTTCTTGGTAATGTGCGCATATGCTACACAACCAAACATTCTAAGGTGTTCTACACATGGCTTCTAGTTTCTCCATGATTCTTGAGGGATCACATCCCTAGAACTCTTTAATATAAATATATTCAAAAAATACATGGATATTACTATAGCCTCAGGCCAAAAATCATTAGGAAAACCCTTTGACTTTAGAATGCTCCTTGACATCTCTTGGATGGTCTTATTCTTTATCTCAGCCACACCATTTTGTTGTGGTGTATACCTAACTATAAATTGATTCTTTATACCATGATCCTTGAAAAATTTCATGAACTCATTGGAGACATAGTCTCTCACTCTATCCATCCTCAAAATCTTGATGTAGTGCGTTGTTCCTCAAAAATATCACTCATTTTTGGGACAACATTTGAACTATTTTGGTCTTACAAATCAAAATTGTCTCTTTCCTTTCCAAAATTTGTCCTAGGCATTCAAATTCCTCATTTTTCAAACTTCTCATGAATGTATGGACTCTGCAGGCTTGAATCTATGGACTCTAAAGGCCAAGTTCAATGGGCTTTACATTTTGATTTCTACAAACTTGATTTCTATGGAATCTGCAAGCAGGTTCATTTTTACAGGTTCAAAGGCTTTTGCAGGCGGGTTTAACCAAAAGAATCAATTTCTAACACTTGGTCATTTTCAGGTTTGGTTCACTGCCTTAGTTCAATAAAAAAATCTTCATCAGCAAGCATCTAAGCAAAGAAGGCTTGAACCGTTGAACCATTGAACAACTTTGGTTCAAAGGTTCAATGATTTCAAAGTTTAAAAGGTTCAGTGCTTTCGGTTCAACAGTGGGTTCAATCAAAGGAATGGTTCAATGACTTGGTTCAACCAAGCGGTTTAATTCTTTGTTTCACTTAGTTGGTTCATTTGCTTTGTTTCAATGCTTTGGTTCATCTTTTGGTTCAGTCAAATGGTTCATCAGTCGGTTCAAGGCTTCGTTTGAACCGTTGAACCAAACCTTGGTTCAACAGTTGGTTCAACATATTTTGGTTCAAAGGTGGGTTCATCCAATTGGTCCATCGGCTTGAACCATTTTGGCTCATAGCTTGGTTCATCGGCTTGGTTCAACATTTTCTTCAACCAAGCAGTTCAATGCTTTGGTTCACTCACTTGGTTCAACACTTTGCTTCATTCGCTTGGTTCAAAGACTTGGTTCAATCAAAGGGTTCATTGCATTGAACCATCTTGGTTTAATCAAATGGTTCAACAGCTTGGTTTAACCAAGTGGTTCACTCAGACGGTTCAAAGGAGCAATTTAATGTAAAAATTCAAATAAGCCTCCTGAAGGACAAGTGCCCTTGCGGAGGGCACTTGGTCGACAAAAACACCCTTCAAAAGGGTCATTTTAAAAGAAGGCCACAAAGGTAAATTATTTCAAAAAAATTGTTTAAGGCAGACAAAGTCATAATTCTTTCAGGCTTTTGTCCAAAGGAATTCCTTTAGACAAAAAGTCTGAAAGAATTCAAAGAAGCCACGGGAGGAAATCCTGAAGGAATTCACAAAGACCAAGGCAAATGGAATAATTCCATAGACTTTTTGTCTATAGGAAATTTCTATGGACTTTTTGTTCACCATAAATTTCTATGGACTTTTTATCCGTGGGAAAATGCACGCGGACAAAGCCCAAGGAAAATGCCCTCGAGAATTGTCTGCAGGAAATATCTGTGAGAAATGTCTGTGAAGACTCTAAGGAAAAGGCCACCAAAGGACCCCAAAGGGCAGGTGCCCTTATGGGGGAATCTCAGCTACCAAATTGAAGGATACTTCCCTAAATCCAAAGGGTCACCTTCCCTTCGAGAAGATGTAAAACAAGAAATCCAAAGGAATAATCTAACGACCTATCGAAATAAAGAAGCCCAAAGGCCATTCAAAGACCACCTGAAGGGCAGATACCCTTGTAGGGGGCCCTTCCTAACCCAAAGTGGATCATTTCTTAAGGCTCAAAAGGGTAGATTCTTTCTGGGATAGTGCCAAATATAAAAGCCGAAGAAGGACCAAGGGGTGACGCACTCGAAGACATCAAATTCAAGACAGCGAACTAGCCGTTGAAAACATAGTGATGGGCATGTGAACGTCAATTTCAAAGCTCATAAAATAGCCATTGATCCTTGTAATCTATAGATCCAAATGCGTTCGCAAGATTTAAGGCCAAGAGTAGCATAAAGTGACTAAAGAATAGAATAACAAATTAAATCCAGGACCTGATTTAATTAACCAAAAAAGGAGGAATGATGAAGGAAGGATCAGATCGCCAAGTGGACATTGAAAGTTACAAACTTTCAATAGCATGACTTATTTCTTTGCATTGAGAAAAACAAATGGGTAGATACCCCAATTTCTAGTCTATCTTCCTAACAGTTTTTAATGCAACATGATGTGTTACTGTTCTCGAGTCCATCTTAAAGTCACTTTATAAGGGACTCTCTTTTATTGTAAAAGGATCTCTTTTTGACAATCAGAACAAAAATCTGCCCAAATTGAAAGGCATTACTGAGACTTTGAGCTCATTTTGTTGATCATATTTTTTATTGGAATTAAAAAGAAAGGGACTTTTCAGACTTTGTGCTGTGATATCTTTATTGTTGGGGAAACTATTCTTATGTCTTTTTCCTTAATATATTTTTTGTTCTTTTAATTCAACAAGTAGGATTAGTGAAATTAGTCAAGAAGGTGTCCTAAATAGTCAACTGTGGAAAGACTTTGAGCCCCCATAATTTCCTTTAGTGTGTTTTATTTTCATTTCTGTGTAAAGGACTTTGGGATGACTTTGTACCCTCATTGTCCTTCATATCTTACTCTTGAGCAATTCAGGTGGAGACTTTGTGCTACATCTCATTTTGCTGGTTACTATGTCCTTGGTTACATTTTGTTGTTATTACTAGGAGTACTCTTATGGCTGGTTGAATAGTACTTCTAAAAGAAGAAGAGTGTTGTCTATCATTTCCCTTGAGTTTTTCCTTTGATTTGCATGCATCATCTCTGAAGAAAGAGAGATGGATGGTTTGTCCTACCCTTGAGTACTATTTTTTGTTAATATATATATATATATATATATATATATATATATATATATATATATATATATATATAACATACCTATAGGGAACCTCCCCTTGATGAGAGGAGAGATCAGTTCCCTTCTGATGTGGTAAACCTACACATTTGGATGACTAATCTTCCTATTTTGGCTGATCAGACCTATTTTGTTTATTAGTATGTTGACCGACAAAATATTCAACCAACAGTTTTTGGTGACTCTGCTAGGGAATATAATATCCATTATCCATTTATAATCTATCCATTCACATCCACACTAACCAGGAAATAATGCAAAATTTAAAGCCTCAAGCTTTAACTGAAGCAAGGTCAATTCTTTTCCATTTTTGTTTCACAATCTGGCAGATTCAAGGTATACACGAAGCCAAAGGGCTAAAGGTATCATTGACCCTATATTCGAGTTGGTACAATAAAGTGATTTTGATCTGTTTCCTTCACCATCTCATCTCTAATGAACCAAGAGCTTTCCTCTACTAAAGTTAGATCTCCATTGCCAGATGAAGTATCTACTTCTATTGTTGATAAAGCTTTGTCAATAATTACCCCTCTAAAATTTGTTATCCCTCTTTTTCATAATCCTACAATGAAAGTTCAAGGCCCGCTGGGGTAATGATTTTGGTCCTCTCAATCTTACTCCACCTCTACATGAGCTTCCATGTAGTTTAAAGAAGAATTTCCCCAAATTCTATGGTGATGAGAAAGTTCATCCTGATGAACACATTGCAACCTTCAACATAGCTTGTGGAGTAATTGGAGTAGAATTTGAAGATGTAGTAGTTAGATTATTTGTAGAAACATTACAAGGTGCTCCTGCAGATTGGTTTTATCATCTAGAGGCTCGATCAATAACTGATTAGAATACTCTCAAAGATAAGTTTGAAGCCAGATTCAAACTTGTAGAAGATGCACATGCACTTTTGGCTCAACTTACACAGATGAAGAAAGAGCCTTATGAGCCTATGAGAGACTTTATAGCCAAAATTGATAAACTGAGAAATAGAATTCTTGTAATTTCCCGACCTACAGCTGAAAATCTCAAATTTTTCTTCATTAATTCCCAGTTACCTAAAGTAAGTTTTCTCTTGAGACATGCTGGTCAAATAGATCTTGTTGCGGCTCAACATTTGGCCACTAAGGTAGAAGATGATCTCATCTTAGCAGGGAAGATAAGAAGAGATCCAAATATAAATAGAGCTTCATCATCTTGAGTATTCATCTACAAGCACCATAGATCCAATGGTGCAGAAATTATCAAATGAGTTGCTTGATCTCAAAAAGAAAATGGCTCAAGGAATGTCTTTTGCTCCTTCATATAGAAGGACATTCCCAAATTAGTCATATCAGGGCAATGCTTACAAGAATCAAGGGAAACAGAATCACCTTCCTCCCCCATAAGGGGAACTTGCCCTGGAAGCTCCTCTAACTAATTTAGTAATGGGATATCTTGAAGCAACATCAAAGTTCTCTTTCCAACATGAATTGAATCAAAAAAATGATGCTAATCTCCTTGAAGACAATCAAGAAGAATCAATTGGTGACTCCCACATTGGTTTCCTGAACTATCTGGATGAACCCAGAAGTAAAGGAGAAGATTTTGATGGATCATATGCAATGTTTACCAAGTCCAAGAACCAATCAGTCCAGCAAGTTGATAAAGGGAAGATAGAGGAAAAACCTTAGCCAACAATCATGATTGCTAAGCATGGAACCACTCTACCTTTTATGTCAAAGGATCTGGTAATCACCCAAAAGACAAGTACATCAACTTCACCTTCCCCTTCTACTTCAAATTCACAAACCATCCCACCTCCCATCCCTCCTAAAACTTAAAAGGTTGAATTACCTTTCTCTGTACCTAGCTCAATTTAGCCATTTGACATAATCGATCATGTCAAAAAGACAAAAATACAAATGTTTGAATTCAAATATTTGCAGTCCAATCCTGATCAATTGAATAAGTTGTTCCAATACGTTAAGAACCAAACCATCTCTGCAGGACAAAAGGCTAAAAAGGTAACTCCTGATTCTGCAAAGAACATGCCTATTTCGAATAATATTTTCATTACTCCTCCAGCTGCTCCTAGAAAATTAAAAAATTTCTATGCTTTCCTGTTAATTAATGGCCATAAGCTGAGTAACTGTATTATAGAATCAAACGCATCTAACAATGCCATGCCTATTAAAGTAGTTAAGTCTCTTGGTCTCACACTAACCAAGACATTTGGAAGATATTTCTCCATGGAGAACAAGCAAGTACCATTACTGGGGCAAATCAAAGATGCCCAATTTGCATTTGTAGCCTTTCTAGATAAGAGAATCGAGATGACTATCTTGGTAGCTAACATCCCAGCATCCTATGGCATTTTGCTTGGATGAAATTTCTACAATGATGTGGAAATAGAAATAAGCATGGTTCTATCTGAAGCAAGGATCCCTATAGAAGGTGTAATGGAGAGGTTGCTCCCTGAAAAGGAAGCAAAATATGTGGTCACCTAGACATCAGCCCCTAAAGCTCAAATCCTTTTTGAATCTACAAGTATGGGTAACTATTTTTTATCTATAGATGAAGTGCATGAAATATATGATATAATTCTTGAAAGGGTCAACTCAAAATTCAATTCAACTAGAACAACAGAAGAACTAGTAGGCTGTCATACAGACGAAGAAGGATCCTCCATCTCTGATGGAGGAAAGTCTAAAGAAAAATCAATATTAGATGAGATATGGACTTTGGAATTTGATGGTAGCTATTCCTCTACCAGTTTAAGAGATGGGATCGTGTTGATATCTCTTCAAGGAGATATGTTTCCTTCATCTTACAAATTATAGTTTAGCAACACTAACAATAAAGCTAAACACGAATCTCTGTTTGTTGGAATGAAGGCTACTCAAGAAAAAGGTATCAAGTTTCTTCATGCCAAAGCGGATACTGAATTAGTGGTTTGTCAAGTGAGAAATCTATACCAAACCAAGAATGAAAGATTACGCCACTACCGCAACCTAGTTTGGGACCAAATTGAAAGCTTTGATGCTTTCAACATTTATGCCATACCCAGAGAGTCTAATGATAGAGCTGATGCACTTGCTATTTCAGGAACTCTTTTAGTTCCTCATTCAGATTTTAAAAAAAGATAGGTATACTATTGAGCTAATCTATAGACCAAGTGTTCCTAACAATGTTGATCATTGGCAAGCATTCAATGATGACATCAAATTATTGCCTTCCTGGAATGAAAAGACAATTTTGAACAACTACATTTTGAAGGCAATAAACCTTAGAAGTATGAATCAACCTCTAAATCCAGTTCAGATATACATGAATAATTCTTACAGATGAAAGGAAACAAAATTACCAAAGGCCTGGTTTCCCTTGAGAAGCTATTTGACAAGCATGATAGATTCATCAAACAACAACAAATAGACTCAAGTTTCTCTCAGAGATTCAATCAAGTAAATTTGACCACTAAAGAAAATCCCAAGATGGTTAAATTTTTTAAGTGTTGCACCCCTGAAGAAAGATTCAATTTCACCACTTTGCTCCGTCAATACATGGATGTCTTAGCATATTCTTATGAAGACTTGAAGTCTCTCAGACCAGATGAAATTTGCCATGACAATCCTCTGAAGGCTAACTCAATGCCCTACAAGAAAAAATCTAGATAGTAAAATCCAAAAATATTAGGTATTATTCTGTCCGTGATACAAAAAATGTTAAATGCTAGAATCATCTTCCCAATCGATCATTCCACATGGATTGCAAACACAGTGCCTATAAGGAAGAAGAATGCCAAAATTCACATTTGTGTAGATTTCAAGAATCTGAGTCAAGCATCTTTGAAAGATAATTATCCTTTGCCAATTATGGATCAGGTGCTTCAAATAATGATAGGTTCAGAGATGTTATCAATCCTGGATGGCTTCTTAGGATAGAATCAAGTTAAAGTTGGTGAAGCAGACCAACACAAAAATGCATTCACCACACCTTGAGATACATTTGCATATAGAAGAATGCCTTTTGGTTTGATAAAAGCTGGTGCTACCTTTCAGAGAGTAATGGATTTGGATTTCAAAGATGAGATTGGTAAATTCATAGTGGTATACCTTGATGACTTGACTATATTTTTAAAGCATCAATCTAATCATGTACACCACTTATAACAAGTACTAGAGCACTGCCACCAGACTGGTATTTCCTTGAATCCTAAGAAGTTTGTTTTTAGAGTAACAAAGGGGAAACTCCTTAGACACATTGTGTCAAAAGAAGGCATAAAGATTGACTCAGATAGATTCAAGTCTATTCAAGAGATTAATTTTCTTACAATCAAAAATATTGTTCATTCTTTCTTCAGAAAGGTGATTTTATTATGGAGATTCATCCCCAAATTTGTTGAGAAGACTAGACACATTGTGAACATGATGAAAGGGAAGACCATCTTCAGCTGGACTAAAGAAGGCAAGTCATCATTTCAGGATATCAAGACTGCCATTGCTCACGCCCCTACCTTAGTTTGTCCAAATTACAACAAAGATTTCATCATATCCAACTATGCATCTGAACACACTCTTTCAACAATTCTTGTTCAATAAGACAAGGAAGGTATGGAATCTCTTATCTCTTTCATGAGTTACCCTCTCAAAACCCATGAGATGAAGTATTCAAATGTAGAGAGGCATGTTTATGCATTGGTGAAAGCAGTCAAACATTTTTGCTTCTATATTTTGAATTCACACACTACTGCCTTAGTTCCTGACACTACAGTCAAGTCTATATTAACTCAATAGGAGTTTGGCATGAAAAGAGGTAATTAGATTGCATAGATCCAAGAGTTTTATCTAGATATCAAGCTAGCAAAGCTAGTCAGGGGTAAAGGCCTATGATAATTAATTGCTAACAATAAGCCAGAAGACACACAACGTGAAGAAACTGAAGTGAAAGAGACACCAATAGTCCTTTTTGTCTCCACTACCAATGAGTGGTATTCAAGTATTGTTCATTTCCTTACTTATGGTGAATGTTCTGGTCATTTGTCTTATAAAGAAAGGAGGACTATCAAGTTGAAAGCTGCCAATTTTGTCCTTTGGGACAATGGCTTGTACAAGAGAAACATAGATGGAGTAATCCTTTGCTATGTAGACAAAGAGCAACAAAGCTAGATTTTGAAATATTTCCACAATCTAGCCTATGGAAGACATTTTTATACTCTTGTGACTGCTCACAAGATTTTGCGAGCCAGGTATTATTAGCCAACTCTTTTCCAAGATGTACATAAGTGGGTGAGAAAATGTGAAATCTGTCAGCAATTTGTTGGAAGACCCAAGTTAGTTGCTATGCTTCTCAAGCCAATGATCATAGAAGAACCTTTTCTGCAATGGGGGATTGATTTTATTGGGAAACTAAACCCATCTTCAAGTGCTGGACATGATTATGTCCTCACAACAAATAACTATTTCACCAAGTGGGTAGAAACAATCCCAACTAAGCATGCTACTTCAAAAGTTTTATGCAACTTCCTCTAAGAGAATATCATTTCCAAGTTTGGATTTCCAATCAAAATTGTTGCTAAAAATGCAACTTGTTTCACCTCTCAAGAGATTACACAATTTTGTTTCCATTATGGAATTATACTCAAACTCTTCTGATTATTTTCCACAAGGGAGTGGACAAGCTGAATCTAGCAATAAGAACCTGGTAACTATCATCAAGAAGCTAGCAGATGATAGTCAAAGGACATGGCACAAAGCATTGGTTAATGCTCTATGGGAAGATATAATCACACTAAAGAGAGAAATTGGTATGTCTCCTTTTCAACTTCTTTATGGTATCAATGCTGAGATACCAATCCCCTTAGAATCGCCAGCCTTGAAATTGGCAAAGGCAATTGAAGATCAGACATATAAAAGCTCTCTTGATAAAAGAATCATGTGCCTGACTGAGTTAGAGGAACAAAGAACCATGGTGGTGGACATAATTGCTGCTCATCAAAGTCTGGTAAAGAAACTCTTTGACCAGAAGGCCAAAAATCATGATTTTCAAATTGGAGATCAAGTCCTATTGTGGGACAAAAGGAGAGAACCAAAAGGGATGCATGGAAAGTTTGACTCCCTTTAGAGAGGCCCATTTATAATTCATCAACACATTGGTGAAAATAGCTTTCTACTAAAATATCAAGATGGCACACTCTTTTCTCTACCTCATAATGGGCAACATCTGAAACACTTCAACTCTTGAAGTATCAGATCATTGCATCTATATATATGTATATTTCTATAGTTTTTAATTCTATTTTGTTTTATTTGTTTCCTTTTTGATGCCTTTCATTTTTGGGTAAGCATGACTCCATATCCCAATGGTGCACATGAAGACACTAGATATTTGGGATTCTAATCCCTTCAATTCTTTTTTAAAATTGATATAAGTTCCCCAACTGGAGCCAGCTGTTGTTCACTAAAAATATCACTCATTTTTGGAACAACATTTGAACTATTTTGGTCCTACAGACCAAAATTGTCTCTTCCCTTTCTGAAATTTGTCTTGGCCATTCAAATTCCTCATTTTTCAAACTTCTCAGGAATTTACAAACTTTGCAGCCTTGAGTCTATTGACTCTATAAGCCAAGTTTAATGGGCTTTACAGGTTGATTTCTAAAAACTTGATTTCTACGAACTCTACAAGGAGGTTTATTTTTATAGGTTCAAATGCTTCTGTAGGTAGGTTCAACCAGAATAATTATTTTCTAACACTTGGTCATTTTTGAGATTCGTTCAATGCCTTGGTTCAATAAAAAATCTTCATTGGTAAGCATCTAAGCAAATAAGTCTTGAACTGTTGAACCACTTTGGTTCAAAGGTTCAACTATTTCAAAGTTTAAAAGGTTCAACACTATCAGTTCAATGGCAGGTTCAATCAAAGGAATGGTTCAATGGCTTGGTCTAACCAAGCGGTTCAATGCTTTATTTCACTCAGTTGGTTCATCCACTTTGTTTCAAAACTTTGGTTCATCTTTTGGTTCAGTCAAATGGTTTGTCAGTCAGTTGAAGGCTTCATTTGAACTGTTGAACCAAAACTTGGTTCAACAGTTGGTTCAACATCTTTTGGTTCAAAGGCGGGTTCATCCAATTGGTCCATCAGCTTGAACCATTTTTGTTCAAATCTTGGTTCATCAGCTTGGTTCAACATTTAGTTGAACCAAGCAGTTCAATGCTTTGGTTCACTCACTTGGTTCAATGCTTTGCTTTGTTCACTTGGTTCAAAGACTTGGTTCAATCAAAGGGTTCATTGCATTGAACCATCTTGGTTCAATCAAATGGATCAAGGGCTTGGTTTAACCAAGCGGTTCACTCAGATGGTTCAAAGGAGTGATTCACTACAAAAATTCAAAGAAGCCTCCCAAAGGACAAGTGCCCTTGCAGAGGGCACTTGATCGACAAAAACACCCTTTGGAAGGGTCATTTTCAAAGAAGGCCGCAAAGGTAAATTCATTCAAATTATTTTTTTAAGGCAGACAAAGTCATAATTCTTTAAGACTTTTGTCTGAAGGAATTCCTTTAGAAAAAAAGTCTGAAAGAATTTAGAGAAGCCGCAAGAGGAAATCCTGAAGGAATTCACAAAGACCAAGGCAAACAAAATAATTCCATGGACTTTTTGTTCATGGTAAAATACTCGCAGAGAAAGCCCCAAAAAAATGCCTGCGGGAATTATCCAATATAAATATATGTGGGAAATGTCCGCAAAGACTCTAAGGAAAAGGCCGCGAAAGGACCCCAAAGGGTAGGTGTCCTTGTAGGGGACTCTCGAATGCCAAATTGAAGGATACTTCCCTGAAGCTGAAGGGTCAGCTTCCCTTCAGGAAGATGTGAAGAAAGAAATCTGAAGGAAGAATCTAGCAACCTGCCAGAATAAAAAAGCCTAAAGGCCATTCAAAGACTACCCAAAGGGCAGATACCCTTGCGGGGGGGTCTTCCTGACCCAAAGTGGATCATTTCTTAAGGCCTGAAAGGGTAGATTTTTTCTAAGAAAGTGCCAAATAGAAAAGCTAAAGAAGGACCAAGGGGTCACGTGCCCAAAGATGTCAAATTCAAGACAATAAACTAGCCATTGAAAATGTAGTGATGGGCACACGAACGTCAATTTCAAAGCTCAAAAAATAACTATTGATCCTTGTAATCTATATATCTGAATGCAATCATAGGCTTTAAGGCCAAGACTAGTAGAAAGTGACTAAAGAATAGAACAACAAATTGAATCCAGGACCTGATTCAATTAACCAAAAAAGGAGGAACGATGAAGGAAGAATCAGATTGCCAGGTGGACATTGAAAGTTGCAAACTTTCAATAGCATGACTTGTTTCTCTATATTGAGAAAAACAAATGGGTAGATGCCCCCAATTTCTAGCCTATCTTCCTAACAATTTTCAATGCAACATGATGTGTTACTGTTCCCGAGTCCTTCTTTAAGTGGTTATATAAGGGACTCTCTTTTATTGTAAAAGGATCTCTTCTTGACAATCAAAACAAAACTCTAACCAAATTGAAAGGCATTACTGAGACTTTGAGCTCAGTTCGTTGACCATATTTTGTTATTGGAATAAGAAAGCAAAGGACTTTTTAGACATTGTGCTGTGATATATTTGTTGTTGGGGAAACTATTCTTATGTCTTTTTCCTTAATATATTTTCTATTCCTTTAATTCAACAAGCAGGATTAGTGAAATTAGTCAGGAAGGTGTCCTGAAGAGTCAACTATGGAGAGACTTTGAGCCCCCATAATTTCTTTTAGTGTGTTTTCTTTTCATTTTTGTGTAAAGGACTTTGGGATGACTTTGTGCCCTCATTGTCCTTCATATCTTACTCTTGAGAAATTCAGGTGGAGACTTTGTGATGCATCTCGTTTTGCTGGTTACTACATCCTTGGTTACATTTTGATGTTATTACCAGGAGTACTCTTGTGGCTGGCTAAATAGTACTTTTGAAAGAAGAGGAGTGTTGTCTATCATTTCCCTTGAGTTTTTACTTTGATTTACATGCATCATCTTTGAAGAAAGAGAGATGGATGGTTTTTCATACCCTTGAGTATTATTTTCTATATATATATACCCATAGGGAACCTACCCTTGATGAGAGGAGAGATCAGTCCCCTTATGATGTGGTAAACCTACACATTTTGATGACTAATCTTCCTACTTTGGTTGATCAGACCTATTTTGTTTATTAGTACACTGATTGACAAAATATTCAACCAACATAGTGGACACTTTGTTTCTCCACCATGAACTTGACTTTATTGAAGGTCTCAAATTTTTCTAATTTATTCTTTAATAAATCCACCCATATCATTCTGCTATAATCATCTATAAATGTCATGAAATAGATATTCTTATATTGGGCTGGGGTCTTCATTGGACCACACAAGTCTAAATGGATCAAATTTAAAGGAGTTATAGCTCTCCATGCTTTACCCTTTAGAAATGCATTCCCATGTTTCTTCCCCAATATGCATCCTTAATATACCTTATTTGGTTGTTTTATAATGGGAATCCAT
This sequence comes from Torreya grandis, assembly GCA_037957365.1. Taxonomy (NCBI): domain Eukaryota; kingdom Viridiplantae; phylum Streptophyta; class Pinopsida; order Cupressales; family Taxaceae; genus Torreya; species Torreya grandis. The sequence goes on along the minus strand of JARHVA010000575.1, from coordinate 4,227,397 downwards.
TTCACCATGTGCTTCTTATGAATAAGGTTCAACCCTCTAAAACTCAAATGCACATACCTAAGATGTGAAAAAGTATACTCATCTACTATCATAGTTTTAAATGATGTTATGAGGTAATTTTACATTCTTAATGGAAACATCCAATTAATTATCATCTTGACTATTGCAATATGCCTATTGTAGCCACTCCTATAAAAGATAATGCAATCACCATTGTCAATCTAACCTTGTAGCCCATTTTCAAAAACTTCACTATGCTGATAAGGTTGTGTTTCAACCTAGGTACATAATAAACATATTGAATCTACCTCTTTTCATCTTGTTTGGTGCAAATAGAAATGGTAACTTTTCCCATGCTGAGAACCTTGTCATTTTTTGCCATCTTCACCTCTGATTTGGTTGAGTCATCTATGTGGTTGAACATCTTTTTCTTAAGACTCATGTGGTTGCTACAACCACTATCCAAGTAACATGTCACCTTGCCACTTTGCTCAACAATGTTATATGTTATAAAATAACATCAACCTTTCTCATTCCTATTAAGTTCAACCTCTTGTATATTTGAGAAATTTTAATTCTACGTATTCATGTCATAATCCTTATTTATACATTGACTAGCATAGTGTCCATACCTCTTAAAATAATAGCATTGGATGCTAGATTTATCATACCTTTATGTAGAACCACCTCTAGAAGTGTTGTTGCTCCTTACTTTTCCTCTTCCATGTGACTCTTTATGGCTATGCCTTCCACCTTATTTATTGTTGTAAGTTATTCTTCTTCTTAATCTATTGTTTGATCCTCTTCCACTTCCTTTCATATTCACATTGGTCTTCAATGGTTTCTCATGGGAGGAGGTGGCTAAACTATTCAATCTTTGTTCATCGGTTTGAAAAGAATCCATTAACTCATCCACCGTCATTTGTATTAAATCTCTTAACTCTTCTATTACAACCACTATGGGGTCAAATATAGTTGGAATGCTCCTTAGCACCTTCTCTATGATCCTATAATTTTGAAGTGTATCACCACATGCCTTGATTTGATTGAAAATTTTCATTATTCTTTTGAAAAAGTCATTGATAGATTAATTTTCCTTCATTTATAGGGTCTCAAAGTCTCTTCTCAAGAGCTGAATCTTGACAAGCTTCACCTTATCACTCCCTTGATAGGCATTTTACGAAATATCTCATGTTTGCTTAGAATGGATAGTTGTTGCTATCCTAGGAAAGATTACATCAGTCAATTCCATTTAAATATAGTTGAGTGCCTTGGCATCCTTTCTACCATTCTCCTTTACTGCATTCCTTTGTGCTTAAGTTAATACATTGAAGGTTTCCATGTGTGCAACCTCATTATACCCAACTTCAACCAACTTTAATAGATCTTGAGAGTTGAATATAGTTTTCATTTTGATGCTCTACACATCATAGTTTTTTCCATCAAGCATAGGGGGATGCTACCATGCCTAAATAGACTGAAAATCTAGTGACTCTGATACCAGTTGTTGGAAATGTTTACAACGTTGTGGAAGGGAGAGAAATACTAAACGTATATGTAGAAAAAATTATAGCAAATTGAAAGGCCCATGTAGGCAAAAAATAGACAATAACAATTGAAATAGGGGAGGGAAATATGAATAAATAAACAATAAAATTGTATATATTTAAATATGAATATACTCCATGTAAAAACATAACTACAACTGTATAAACATAACTCAAAAATGACATTGAAAGGAAAATTCCTTGTTCTATTTCACTACTATCAACAAAATACATATAGCTTGGCGTTGTTACTCTATTTTTTATTATATTATTTGTTTCATACAATTGCCTCACCTACCACAAAACATCTCTCCAAGAAGCTAAAATGGCTCTAGGTTTTGAATTTATAATGGCTACATTTAATGGCTATAGATGACATGTTCTGGAGCTAGTTAGGTAGTTAGGTAGGAAATAAAAATATATATTTTAACACTCCCCTTTATTTTTAACCTTCCTACCATGGTCAGCTAGATTTTTCTCAGTCTCTAAATACCTCATTATAACTTCTCTTTAGCTTCCCAAATATTTTTGCACCCCTTTTATGCATGTTTAGAGCTTCATTACTCAAGTTCATTACTCTATTGATATAGTACATAGCTTGACTATTGAAATCCATAGTTACATTACCAAAATTCATAGCTAGACTATAATCCATAGTTGGCCTTCAAAAATCCATAGTTCACTTGCCAAAATCCATAGTTGGACAATAATCCATAGTTGACCTACTAAAATTCATAGCTACCTTACCAAAATTTATAGTTCGACTATAATCTATAGCTAGACTATGAAAATCCTTTGCTACCCTACTAAAATTCACAGCCTAACAACAATTTATAGGTGGACTATCAAAATTTGTAACTACCATATCGAAATATGTAACTAGCCTATCAAAATTCATAGCTATGTTTTAGGAGTTAAGAGTTATGTTGGTTGAGACTTTATCTCTATTGCAAGACTCTTAAACAACCATAAAACTTTTTAGGCTTAATGTCTTAGCATTAATGACCCCTAATATTCCTCTTAAATGCATAAAAATGTATTTAGACAATGGTTTAGTAAAAATGTCAACAAGATAATGATCAAACTTACAAAAACTAAGCTTTATGACATGATTTTCAACTAACTCTCACATGAAGTGATTCCTGATTACAATATGCTTTATCCTACCATGAAGGATGAGACTTTTTGATAATTCTATGGATGACACATTGTCATAATTTACCATAGAATCTCCTTGTTGCTCCTCATGGAACTCAAAAAGTATCCTTCTAAACCATATAGCCTAGCGTGATATTGCATTGGCTGCTATATACTCTTGTTCAACTATATAGAGTGGCACAATGAGTTGTTTATTTCAATCCTAAGATAAAAATCCTACAAAAATCAAATTAAAACTATCTACCCAATCACTATCTATATAACCAACAAGCTAAACTCATATGTTTCTACATACAAAACTCCATACTCCCTTATTCCATTCATGTACATCAATATCCTTGTGCCTTCTTACCAATATGTCTCCTTTGGTGTCTTTATAAATCTTGATATGAGGTTGACTGCATACATTATATATGACCTAGTTGTAGTCAAATACAATAGGCTTCCCACTAGGATCTTATAGTGTGTGGGGTCTACATTAATACTGCAATCACCTTTGCATAACTTAAGACTTGTCTCAATTGGTGTGAATATAGGCTTGCTATCCAACATCTTGAACCTTTCGAAAATCTAGTTTGCATACTTACTTTAGCATATGAATATGCCTTCATCCATTTTCTTGACCTCTATTCCAGGAAAATACTTTAATAACCCCATATCACTCATCTCAAATTTCTTTTTCATGGCTCTTTCGAATTCTTCAATGGACTGATTTGCATTACCAATGAATATTAGATCATCAACATAAAATACAACAATCAAAATACCTTACTCGAATGATTTGATGTATAATGTGGGCTTACTTTCACCTTTTATAAATCCATTGCTCAATAGGTATAGTCTATATGATTGTACCATTCTCTTAGGGATTTATTGAGCACATACAATGTCTTTTTCAACCTATACACTTTATTCTCATGCTTAAGAATCTCATATTTAGGTGGCTATGCCACATAGACCTCTTCTTTTAGCACTCCATTCAAAAATGCCAACTTCATATTCACGTGGTGCACTTTCTACTTATGTTGGGTAGTAATGACTTTGATTGTCCATACCATTTTGATCCTTACTAAGGGTGCAAAAATTTCATTTTAATCATGTATGGGCCTTTTCTTGTAGCCCTTCACCACTAGCCTTACCTTATGTCTCTATATCCTACCTTTAAGAGTAGTTTTTGTCTTGTACACCCACTTAACTCCTATGACTTCTTTTCTTTTTGGTAGGTCAACTAACTCCCAAGTCTCATTTATCTCTATGGAATGCATCTCTTCATCCATTGCCCCACACCAGTTTCTATCCTTAACTTCTTCTTCAAAGTAAATAGGATCAATTTATAAAAAGTGAGTATAATTCAGAGTTTCATTTTGATTTTCTTCATACCTTGACTACTCATAAACTTCTTGTAAGCTCCTTGTAGTTGTCATTGATTTGATTTTGAGGAGGATGATATTGAATATTTAAAAACTCCTTCACCTCCATGATTGTTACTAGCATTATAAAAATCAATCGTATGTGAAATAAGGGTCCAACTTGGTGCATTAGTGGCTATAACACCTATTATTTTATATTCAATAAACGGTCGACCAACCCTTGTTTCCACATGATTTTCTTCTTGTCTCTCTTCCCAAGCTTCATACTCAATGAATTGAACATCCCACCTAATTATGAGTTCTTTGGTGATGGGATTATACAATTGGTAATCCTTTAATTTGTCACTATACCCTATGAATATGCATTTATCACCTTTTTCATTCTATTTCATCATTCTTTGCTTGGGCATGTGTGCATATTCTACCCAACTAACCATTCTAAGGTGTTCTACACTTGGATTTTGGTTTTTACATGATTTTTGATGGATCACATCCCTAACACTCTTTATTGGACTTATATTTGAAAAATACATGGTTGTTTTTATAGTCTCAACCCAAAAATCATTAGGCAAATGTTTTGCCTTTAGCATGCTCCTTGCCATCTCTTGGATGGTCCTATTCTTCCTCTTAGTTGCACCATTTTATTATAGTGCATACATATCTATAAATTACTTATTTATGCCATTATCCATGGGAAAATTCATGAACTCATTAGAGATATGCTCTCCCCCTCTATCCATCTTCAAAATCTTGATGTAGTGGCCACTTTCCTTCTCCACCATTTCCTTAAATTACTTGAAACTCTCAAATTATTCTACTTTATTCCTTAATAAGTACACCAATATCATCCATATATAATCATATATAAGTGTCATTAAATAGACATTATTGGATAGGGATGGGGTCTTCATTAGGCCACAAAATTTTGAATGAATCATCTCTAAAGGAGTTCTAGCTCTCCATGTTTTACCTTCTGTAAATGCATTCCCATGTTGTTTCCCTAATATGTCTCCTTCACATACCTTGTTTGGTTATTATATAAGGGGAATCCATTTTACCATGTGATTTTTTGGAAGGAATTTCAGCCTCCAAAGGTAAAATGTCCATACCTAAGATGCAAAAGAGTATACTCATCTACTATCATAGTTTTAAACACTGTTGTGAGATTACTTTGCATTCTCAATGGAAACATCTGATTACTTGTCATCTTGACTACTAAAATATGCCTATTACTTACACGTATATCAAATATAATGCACTCACCATTCTCAAATATAACCTTGTACCCATTTCGTACAAGTTATCCTATGTTGATAAGGTTGTGTTTTAACCTAGGTACATAATAAGCATCTTAACTCTACCTTTTGTCACCTTGCTTGGTGTAGATATAAATGGTGCCTTTGCCCATGATGAGAACCTTCTCATCATTTCCCATCTTCACCTCTTATTTTATTGAGTCATATATGTGGTTGAAAATCTCTTTGTTCTCACTCATATGCTTAATATAAACACTATCCAAGTCCCATGTCTCCTTGCCACTTTGCTTAGTAATGTTACATGTTATAAACAAACTTCCACCTTTCTCATTCCTATTAGGTTTAGCCTCTTGTGTATGTGATAAATTTGAATTTTTCCTATTCATTTCATACTCCTTTATACACTCACTAACATAATTTATATACCTCTTGAAATAATAGCATTCAATGCTAGATTTGTCATACCTTTATCTAGATCCACCTCTAGAAGTATTGCTGCTCCTTCCTCTTCCTCTTCCACATGACTCTTGATGACTATGCCTTCCACCTTATTGATTTCTACAAGCTTTATCTATTATTTTATCCTCTCCCCCTTCCTTTCATATTCACATTGGTCTTACATGCTTTCTCATGGGAGGTGGTGTCTGACCTATTCAATCTTTGTTCATGGGTTTGCAAAGAACCCATTAACTCATCCACCGTCATTTTCCTCAAATCATTTAATTCTTTTATCAAAACAACTATAGAGTCAAATCTAATTGGAAGGATCCTCAAAACCTTCTCTATAATCCTATCATCTTCAAGGGTATCACCACATATCTTCATTTTATTGACAATGGTTAATGTTCTTATTAGTAAGTCAGTGATAGATTCATTTTCCTTCATTTATAAGGTCTTAAAGTCTCTTTTCAAGAGATGTAAATTGATAAACTTCACCTTGTCACTCCCTTGATAGGCGTTTTATAAAATGTCCCATGCTTACTTAAGTTTATAGTTACTGATATCCTAGAAAAGATTGCATTAGCCAACGCCATTTATATATAGCTGAGTACCTTGGCATCCTTTCTCCTATTCTCCTTTAGTGCATTCCTTTGTGCTTGAGTTAATACATTTAAGGATACCATGTTTGTAACCTGATTATACCCAACTTCAACCAACTCCCATAGCTCTTGAGAGTTGCATATAGTTTTCATTTTTATGCACCACACATCATAATTTTTCCATTTAAACATAGGGGGTCGTTGTCATGACCCTAAATATATTGTTTCCATGTCTAAATGGACTCACAACTTGGATGCTCTGATACCATTTATTAGAAATTTTTATAGATATAATGGTTTTGGAAGGGAAAGAAATACTAAAAGTATATTTTAAAAAATTATACCAAATTCAAAGGCCCATGTGGGCAGAAAATGGACAACATTTGAAATAGGGGAGGGACAGAATGAAGGAAAAAACACTAAAATTTCATATATTTAAATATTAAAAAACTCCATGTATAAAACATAGCTACAAATGTATAAACATAACTCACAAATGACCTCAAAAAGAATTTTCCTTATTCTCTTTGACTACTGTCAACAAAATATATATATCTTGGTGTTTCTACTCTATTTTATCTTCTATTGATAGCTACATACAACTATCTCACCTACCACAAAATTTCCCTCTTAGAAGATAAAATGGCTTCAAATTTCAAATGGCTAAATTTAATGGCTATAGGTGACATGTTCTGGAGCTAGTTGGGTAGTTACATAAGACATCAAAAATAATATTTTGACACTTCCCCTTGTTTTTTAACTTCCTATTATTGTCAAATGGACTTTTCACAATCTCTAAAACCTCCTTATAACTTCTCTTTAGCTTCCAAAATACTTCTACTTCTTTTTTATGCATATTTGGAGCTTCATTACTAATGTCCATAGCTCTGTTGATAGATTTCATAACTCAACTATTGAAATATATAGATACCCTAAAAAATTCCATACCTATAATTTAATTTGTAGTTAGCCTACTGAAATCCATAGCTACCCTACCAAAATCTATAGATGGACCATAATCCATAGTTGACCTACTAAAATTTGTAGCTACGCTACCAAAATCCATAACTAGAATATAATCTATAGGTTGACTATAAAAATACATAGATAGCCTAATAATATTAATATATAGACTATAATATGTAGCTATACTATCAAAATCTATTTCTACCCTACCAAAATCTACAGCTAGCGTGTCAAAATCTATAGTTGTGTTTTAAGAGTCTAGAGATATGTTATTTGAAACTCTAGCTCTAATACAAGACTTCAGAGCTAACATAAAACTTTTTAGCCTAATGATTTATAATTAGTTACCCCCTAATATTACTCTTATATTTATAAAAGTGTCTTTATACAAAAACTTAGAAAAAATATCAACTCGCTGTTGATCAGACATACAAAAAGTAAGCTCTATGACATGATTTTCAATTACTTCTCAAATGAAGTGATAATTGATTGAAATATGATTGCTCCTGCCATGAAATATGGGGTTATTTGATAATTATATGGGTGATAAATTGTTAGAATAGACCATAAAATATCCTTATTTCTAATCATGCAAATCAAAAAGTATCCTTCTAAACCATATAGCCTAACATGTTGTTGCATCGTCTATTATATATTCTACTTTAGCTATAAAGAGTGACACTATCAATTGTTTATTTGAATCCCAAGATATGGATCCTAACCTAAGATGAAATATATATATTGAAATGCTCTTTTGGTCATTATTTTTTCTTGCCTAGTCACTATCTATGTAACCAACAAGTTGAAACTCATTTGTTGCTCTATATAAAACTCCATTCTCCCTTATTCCATTCATGTATCTCAATATCATCTTGCCTAATTTATAATGTTTCTCCTTTGTAATATCCATAAATCTTTATATAAGGTTGATTGCATACATTATATATGACCTAGTTGTAGTCAAATATATTAGGCTTCCCACTAGGCTCTTATAGCGTGTGGGGTCTACATTATTCTTACAATCATCTTTGCACAACTTAAGACTTATCTCAGATAGTGTGAATACAAGTTTTCTATCCAACATATTTAACCTTTCCAAAATCTCTTTTGCATACTTAATTTGGCATATGAATATGCTTTCATCCATTTTCTTGACCTTTATTCTAAAAAAATATTTCAAGAACCCAAAATCAGTTATCTAAAATTCATTTTTATAGTTATTTTGAATTCTTCAATGGAATAATTTTCATTACTAGTGAATATTAGATCATCCACATAAAATAAAACAATAAAAATACATCTTTACATGTTTTGATGTATAGGATGGGTTGACATTCCCTTTTTTCTAAATCCATTATTCAATAGGTATGAGTCGTTATGGATGTACCATACTCTTAGGGATTTCTTGAGTGCATAAAATGACTTTTTCAGCATATACACTTTATTTTAATCTTTGATAATATCATATCTAGGTGGTTATCCCACATAGACCTCTTATTCTAACACCCCATTCAAACATGCTGATTTCACATCCATTTGATGCACTTTCCTCTTGTGTTGGGTAGTAATGGCTGTGATTGTCCTTACCATTTCTAGCCTTGTTAAGAGTGTAAACATTTCATTATAATCATGTTCGAGCCTTTTCTTGTAGTCCTTCAACACTAACCTTAACTTAAGCCTCTCTATATTGCCTTCAAAAGTAGATTTTATATTATACACCCACTTAACTCTTATGACCTCTTTTCCTTTTGGTACATCAACTAACTCCCAAGTCTCATTTATCTCTATAAAATCCATCTCTTCATCCATTTACCCAAGCTAATTGTTATCCTTAAATTCTTATTCAATGTAGATAGGATCAACTGATAAAAAGAAATCATGATTCATAGTTTCATCTTGATTTTCTTCATACCTTGACTACTCATAGACTTCTTTCAAGCTCCTTCTCCTTGTTTGGTGTTGATTTGAGTTAGAGGTGGATGATGTTGACTCTTGAATAGCTCATTGACCTCCATGATGGCTGATTGCATTATATGAATCAAACCTATGTGAAATGGGGTTAAAAATTGGTGCATTAGTGTTTGTACCACATACTATGTTAAATTCAATAAAGGGTCCACCAGCCTTTGTTTCCACATTCTCTTCTTCTTAACTCTTTTACCAAGATTCATGCTTAATGAATTGAACATATTGGTTGACTATGAGATCTTTGGTGATGGGATTATAAAATTGGTAAGGGTTTGATTGGTCACTATACCATATGAATATGCATTTCTCACCTTTGTCATCCCACTTCATCCTTCTTTTCTTGGGTATCTATGCATATGCTACTCAAACAGAAATTCTAGGGTGTTATACACTTGTCTTAGGGTTACTCCATTCTTCTTGAGAGATCACATCCTTAACACTCTTTTTTATACATATATTTAAAAAATACATGATTGTTGCTACAATCTCACCGAAATAATCATTATGCAAACACTTTACCTTTATCATGTTCCTTGCCATCTCTTGGATGGTCCGACTCTTCCACTTGAATGCAACATTTTACTATAGTGTATACCTATCTATTAATTACTTATTTTTGCCATGATCCTTACAAAAATTCATGAAATAATTAGAGATATACTCTCCCCCTCTATCCATCCTCAAAATCTTGATGTAGTGGCCACTTTGCTTCTCCACCATGGCTTTGAATTGCTTAATGGTCTAAAATACTTCTGATATTATATCTAAATAAGTACACAAATATCATCTAGACATAATCATATATGAATTCTATGAAATAGGCATTCTTGGATAGGTATGGGGTCTTCTTTGGACAATATGAGTCTGAATGGATTAGCTCTAAAGGAGTTGTATCTCTCCATGCTTTACCCTTTGTAAATGCATTCCCCTATTGCTTCCCTAATATGGATCCTTCACATACCTTATTTGGTTATTATATAAGGGACATCCCTTTTACCATGTGCTTATTTTCAAGAAGGTACAGCCCTCCAAAGTTCAAACACCCGTAACTAAGATGTGAAAGAATAGACTTATTTTCTATATTAGTTTTAAACACTACTGTGAGGTTACTATGCATTCTCAACAGAAACATTTGATTAATTGTAATATTCTCTATTGTAATATGCCTATTTCATCCACTCCTATCAAATATGATGCACTCACCATTCTCAAATATAGCCTTGTACCCCTTTTATACAAGTTTCCCTATGCTGATAAGTTTCTGTTTCAACTTGGGTACATAATATACATCTTGAATTTGCCTTTTTCACCTTTCTTGGTGCTAATAGAAATGGTGCCCTTGAGTTATTTGAGTTAATACATTCAAATAACTCAAAGAGCTCTTAAAATTTTAATATAGTTTTCATTTTAATGCTCAACACATCATAGTTTTTCTCATCAAACATAGGGGGTTGCTTCCATGACCTTGAACTTCCTACTGCTATGTTTAAATGGACTCACAACCTAACTAATATTATACTAATTATTATAAATACTTACAACACTAATGGATATGGAAGGGAGAGAAATAGTAAAAGTATATGTAGAAAAAATTATACCAAATTGAAAGGCCCGGTTGGGCTATAAATAGACAAAAAAAATTAAAACAATGGAGGGAGAAAATAGAGGAATAAACACTAAAATTGCATATATTTAAATCTTAAAAAAATACATGTATCAAACACAACTACAACTGTATAAACATAACTCACAAATCACCTCAAAAAGAACCTTTCTTATTCTCTTTTACTGTTGTCATCAAAATACATATATCTTGGTGCTACTACTTTGTTTTATCTTTTATTGACTACTTCATACAATTGTGTCACCTACCACAAAACTTCTCTCTAAGAAGCACAAATAACTCCATATTTCAAATTTCAAATGGATATATTTAATGACTACAACTAACATGTTCCAAAGCTAGCTAGGCAGTTAGGTAGGAAATCAAAAATAATATTTTACCACTCCCCCTTATTTTTGACCTTTTTACCATGGTTAGCTAGACTTTTCTTAGTCTTTGAAACCTCCTTATAACTTATCTTTAGCTTTCTAAATAAGTTTGCATATTTTTGTATGAATGTTCATATCTTTATTACTAAAATTCGTTGCTCTATTTATAGAGTCCATAACTATACTATTCACATCCATAACTACCCTACCAAAATATATAGCTAAACTGAAATCAGTAGTTAGCTTGCTAAAATCTATAGTTATCCTACCAAAATCCATAGCTAGACTATAATTCATAGTTGGCCTACTAAAATCTATAGCTATCCTACCAAAATCCATAGTTAGACTATAATCTATAGTTATACTATTGAAATCTATAGCTATCATGCTAAAATCCATATCTAGACTATAATTTATAATTGGACTATCCAAATTCATAACTATGCTATCAAAATTCATAGCTAGTATGTCAAGATCTATAGCTATGTTCTAAAATTCCAGGGCTATGTTGTTTGAGACTATAGCTCTATTTCAAGACTTTAGAGATACCATAACACTTTTTAGGCCTACTGATACAATATTAATGACCTCTAATCTTACTCTTAAATTCATAAAAGTGTTTTTAGACACTAGCTTAGTAAAAATATCAGCTAACTGTTGATTAGACATACAAAAACTAATCTCTATGACATACTTTTCATTAAACTCTTGAATGAAGTGATACTTGATTACAATATGTTTTTATCCTATCATGAAATATTAGGTTATTTGACAACACTATGGATAATAGATTATCATAATAGATCATAGAATCTCCTTGCTACTCCTCATGTAAATCAAAAGGTATTCTTCTAAACCATATAGCTTCTCATACTATTGCATTGGATGCTATATACTCTAGTATAGATATAGAGAGTAACAATATTGATTATTTATCTGAATCCCAAGATATGGCTCCTGAACCAACATGAAATAGATATATTGAAGTGATCCTTTGTTCATTAAGGCTACCTACTGAAACACTATCTATATAACCAACAAGTTGAATCTCATCTGTTGCTACATACAAAACTCCATACTCCTTTATTCCATTCATGTACCTCAATATCCTTTTGCCTGCTTGCCAATGTGTCTCCTTTGGTATCTCCATAAATCTTGATATGAGGTTGACTACATACATGATATACAGACTAATTAAAGTAAAATACATTAGGCTTCCCACTAGGCTCTTATATCATGTGGAATCTACATTTATACTAAAATCATCTTTGCACAACTTAAGACTTGTCTCCACTAGTGTTAATATAGGCCTGCTATCCAACATATTTAACCTTTCCAAATTCTCATTTTATACTTAGTTTAGGATATGAATATGCCTTCATCCATTTGCTTAACCTCTAATCCAAGAAAATAGATCAATAACCTCAAATCAATCATCTTAAATTCATTTTTCATGGATCTTTTGAATTATTTAATGGACTAATTTGCATTACTAGTGAATACTAGATCATTCACATAAAATAAAACAATAAAAATACCTTCCTTGCATGCTTTGATGTATAGTGTGGGCTTACTTTCACCTTTTCTAAATCCATTTTTCAATAGGTATAAGTTTATAAGGCTATACCATGCTCTTGGGGATTTCTTGAGCCCATATAATGCCTTTTTAAGCCTATACACTTTGTTATCATGCTTGAAAATCTCAGATCTAGGTGGTTATCCCACATAGAACTCTTATTTTATCACTCCATTCAAAAATTCCAATTTCACATCCATTTGATGCACTTTCCACTTGTGTTCTATAGTAATGGCTATGATTTTCCTTACCCTTTCTATCCTTATTACGGGTGCAAACATTTCATTGTAATCAAATCTAGACCTTTTCCTGTAGCCCTTCACCAATAGCCTTTCCTTACGCCTCCCTATCTTACCTTTGGGTGTATTTTTTGTCTTATACACCCACTTAGATCCTATGACCTCCTTTCCTTTTGGTAGGTCAACTAAATCTCAAGTCTCATTTTTCTCTATGGCATGCATCTCTTTTCCCGTTGACCCACACTAGTTATTGTCCTTTGTTGGAAATATTGTCATTGATGTCAAAGGTCTAGCATTATTCGTGATAAAGGCCCCATTACATTTAATGTTGTTTGTAATAGATATATCTTGGCTAATGTGAGTTAATATTTATTTAAGATTAACGAATATATTTTTGGTTGCATATGAGACAAAAGAAGGGCCCATGGAGAAGTCAAAGAGCCACGGGGTAAAGACAAAAGAAGGATGGGACGCATTTTTCCCATGAAGAGTCATCTTGGGGAATTCCAAGAGTCACCAAGTGAAGACAAAAGAGGAAGGGCACAATTTCTCATGAAGGGACACTTTGAGGAATACAAAAATTCACCAAGATAAGGACAAAAGAGGGAAGGACATTTTTGATCATGAAGGGTCACCACATGACTTTTCAAAGGCAAGGATATGAAGGGTCATATAAGTTTGGTGCCATTTTCCATGAGGATTCAAGGGTCACAAAGGGGGAAGGCCAAAGGTCATTTGGAAAGCTATAAATAAAGGCTTGAGAAGCCATTTGTAATATGGAATATAGAGGTTGATTTGATATTGTAATATCTATCTTAGAAGAGCAATAGTGAGAGATGAATACAATTTGTATTTGTTATATCTAGCTTAGAAGAGAAAAGGTGAGGGAGAGGAAAGAGATGCTGTAATGAACTATCATTTGTTGAGATATCAACATTGAGAGATAGGTGTGTGGTATACATAAATGGGTTAGTGCTCCTATGGGTTGGTGCTCCTGTGGGTTGGTGCTCATGAATTGTTGTTGGGTTGGTGCTCAGCAAAGGGATTGGTGCTCCTGGAAGTTGGTGCCTACAAATATTGTTTGGGTTGATGCTCATTCATAAACTTGAGATTGTTCTCCATGGTTTTTCCCACATTGGTTTTCCACGTTATATTTGGTGTCTCTCTCTATCTTGTTTGGTGTTTATTGTTTGAGTTTTATTGCATATCTTGAATGTTTGATTAAGTGGAATTTGGTTAAGGGAAAGATTTATAAGATATATGATATACTGATTCACCCCCCCTCTTAGTATGTCTCGTGCTTAACATCCTTGACTACTTTTTCAAAGTAGATAGGATCAATAGATAAAAAGAGAGCATAATTCATAGTTTCATCTTGATTTTCTTCATACCTTGACTACCCATAGACTTATTGCAAGCTATTTGTCCTTATTTGTCATTGATTTGAGTTGGAAGAGGATGGTGTTGACTCTTAAATAACTCATTGACCTTTATGATGGTTACTACCATTAGATGAATCAGACTTATGTGAAATAGGGGTCTAACTTGGTGCATTGGTGTAAGTACCACCCACTATTTCAAATTCAATAAAGGGTCCACCAGCCCTTATTTCCACATTTTATTCTTCTTGTCTCTCTTCTCAAGCTTCATACTCAATGAATTTAACATCTTCACTGATTATAAGAACTTTGGTGATGGGATTGTATAATTGATAAGCCTTTAATTGGTCGTTCTACCCTATAAATATGCATTTATCACCTTTGACATCCCACTTCATCCTTCTTTGCTTACACACGTGTGCATATGATACATAACTAAACATTATAAGGTGTTATACACTTGTCTTCTAATTGGTTCATGATTCTTGAAGGATCACATCCCTAAAAATCTTTGTTGGACATATATTTAAAAAATAATTAGTCAAACCCTTTTCCTTTAGCATGCTCCTTGCATCTCTTGGATGGCCTTATTCTTCCTCTTGATCATACCATTTTTATATGGTGTCTACATAGCTATAAATTACTTATTTATGTCATGATCCTTTCAAACAATTATGATCTCATTGTATATATACTCTCCCCTTTTATCCATCCTCAAAATCTTGATGTAGTGGCCAATTCACTTCTCCATCATGGCCTTAAATTGCTTGAAGGTCTCAAATGATTCCAATTTAATCTTCATGAAGCACACCCATATCATCTAACTATAATCATCTATGAATGCCATAAAATAGACATTATTGGATAGGGATAGGGTCTTCAGTAGACCACACAAGTCCAAATGATTTAGCTCTAAAGGAGTTTTATCTCTCTATTTTTAACTCTCTAGAAATACATTCCCACATTGCTTCCTTAATATGCATCCTTCACATACCTTGTTTGACTATTCTATAAGGGGAGTCACATTCATCATGTTATTTTTATGAGGAAGGTTCAACCCTCCAAATCTCAAATGGTCATACCTAAGATGAAAAAAAGTAGATTCATCTACTACCATGTTTTAAACACTGTTGTGAGGTCACTTTGCATTCTTAATGGAAACATTAATTTATTTGTCATCTTGACTACTACAATATACCTATTACAATATATCAAAGATAATGCACTCACCATTCTCAAATCTAACCTTTTACCCCTTTTGCATAAGTTATCCTATGCTGATAACATTGTGTTTCAACCTAGGTACATAATAAACATCTTGAATTTGCTTTTTGTCACCTTGCTTGGTGAAAATAGAAATGGTGTCTTTGCCCATTATGGGAACCTTCTCATTATTTCCCATCTTCACCTCTAATTTTATTGAGTAATCTATGTGGTTGAACATCTCTTTGTTCCTACTCATGTGGTCACTTTGTTATACACTTGTCTTCTAATTGGTAACTAAACATTATAAGGTGTTATACAAGTACCATGTCTCTTTGCCACTTTTATCAACAATGTTACATGCTGTAAACAAACTTCCACATTTATCATTCCTATTAGGTTCAATCTCTTGTGTATGTGATAAATTTGAATTATATCTATTCATGTCATACTCCTTTCTACACTCTAGCATAGTATCCATACCTCTTAAAATAATAGCATTGGACAATATATTTATCATACCTTTGTGTAGATCCACCTCTAAAAGTGATGTTATTCTTTCCTCTTCCTCTTCCATGTGAATCTTGATGGCTATTACTTCCACCTTCTTGATTGCTGCAATTTATTATTCTTCCTCTATTATTTTATCCTCTCATCCTTTGTTTCATATTCACATTGATATTGAATATTTATTCATGAAAGGAGGTGGCTGACCTATTTAATCTTTGTTCATGGGTTTATAAACAACCCATGAACTCATCCACCATCATTTGAATCAAATCCTTTGACTCTTCTATTACAACCACTATAGGGTCAAATCTAATTGGAAAATCCTTCAACACCTTTTCCATGATCTTATGATCTTCAAGGGTATCACCACATGTCTTCATTTGATTTAAAATGTTCATTGTTCTTGTGAATATGTCACTAATAGATTCATTATCCTTCATTTGTAGTGTCTCAAGGTATCTTCTCAAAAGCTGCCACTAGACAAGCTTCACCTTGTCACTCCCTTGATAGAAATTTTGAAAAATGTCCCATACTTTATTGAAATGGAAAACTATTGATATCTTAAGAAAGATTACATCAGCCAATGCTATTTGTATATAATTGAGTACCTTGGTATCCTTTCTCCTATTCTCCTTTACTATATTCCTTTGTGCATGAGTTATTACATTGAAGGTTGTCATGTCTACAATCTCATTATACCCAACTTCAACCAAATCCCATAGCTCTTGAGAGATGAATATAGTTTTTATTTTGAATATTCTTTCATTATTTTTTTTGACCTTTATACCAATAAAATACTTCAAGAACCCCAAATCAGTGATTTCAAATTCATTTTTCATGTCTCTTTTGAATTCTTAAATGGACCACTTTACATTACTAGTGAATATTAGATAATTAACATATAATAAAAAAATTAAAATATCTTATTTGCATGATTTAATGTATAGTGTGTGATCCTTGGAATTCTTCTAGATCTGTTGTTCAACAAGTATGAGTCTATACAACTATACCATTTTCTTGAGGCTTGCTTGACCCCATACAATGCCTTTTTCAGCCTATAAAATTTTTTCTCATGTTTGAAAATATAATATCAAGGTGGTCATCACATATGGACCTCTTATTTTAACACTCCATTCAAAAATGTCAACTTTACATGCTTTTAATGCACCTTTCACTTATGTTAGGCAGCAATGGCTACGATTATCCTTAGCATTTCTAGTCATGTTATGTGTTCAAATGTTTCATTGTAATCATGTCCAAGTCTTTTCTTTTATCCTTTCACCACTAGCCTTGCCTTATGCCTCTCTATCTTGACTTCATGAGTAGTTTTGAACTTATACACAGACTTAACTCCTATGACCTATTTTCCTTTTGGTAGATAAACTAACTCCCAAGTCTCATTTATCTCTATGGAGTGAATCTCTATGTCCATTTCCCCATACTGCTTGCTATCCTTCACTGATTCTTCAATGTAGTTAGGATCAATTGATAAAAAGAGAACATAATTCATAGTTTCATCTTGATTTTCTTCATACCTTGACTTCTCATAGACTTATTACAATATCCTTGTCCTTGTTTGGCATCAATGTGAGTTGGATCAGGATGATGTTGACTCTTCAACAACTCCTTGATCTCTAGGATAGTTGATGCCATTATATGAATTATACATATTTGAAATAGGGGTCTATCTTAGTGCATTGGTGGTTGTACCACCTGCTATTTCATATTCAATAAAGGGTCCACTAGCCCTTGTTTCCATAAGATTTTCTTCTTGTCTCTCTTCCTAAGATTCATGTTCAATGAATTACACATCTCAACTAATTATGAGCTCTTTGGTGATGGGATTGTATAACTGATAAGCCTTTGATTTTTCACTATACCCTATGAATATGCATTTCTCACTTTTATCATCCCACTTTATCTTCATTTTATTGAGCATTTATGCATATGCTACACAACCAAACACTCAAAATTATTGTACACTTAGCTTATGGTTTCTCTATGCTTCTTAAGGGATCACATACATAACACTCTTTTTTAGTAATATATTCAAAAAATACATGGCTATTACTATATCCTTAACCCAAAAATCATTAGGTAAACCCTTTGCCTTTAGCATGATTCTTGCCATCTCTTGGATGGTCATATTCTTTCTCTCAGACACACCATTTTGTTACAGTGTATATTTGGCTATAAATTGATTCTTTATGCCATGATCCTTGAAAAAATTCATGAACTTATTGGAAATATACTCTCTCCCTCTATCCATGCTCAAAATCTTGATGTACTAGCCACTTTACTTCTCCACCATGGCCTTTAATTGCTTTAAGGTCTCAAATGCTTCTGATTTATACTTCAAGAAGTACACCCATATCTTTCATCTATAACCATCTACAAATTTCAAAAAATATATATTGTTGGATACAGATGGGGTCTAAATTATACCACCCAAGTCTGAATGGATAAGCTCTAAACGAGTTCTATATCCATGTTTTACCCTCTAAAAATACATTACTATATTGTTTCCCCAATATGCATCCTTCACATACCTTGTTTGGTTGTTTTATAAAGAGAAACTCTTTCACCATGTGCTTATTGTGAAGAAGGTTTATCCCTTCTAAGCTAAAATACCCATACCTAAGATATGAAAGAGTATACTCAAATACTACCATAGTTTTAAATGTTTCTATGAGGTCACTTTGCATTCTCAATAGAAGCATTTAATTACTTGTCATCTTGACTATTGTAATCTGCCTATTGCAACCACTCTTATCAAAGATGATGCACTCAAAAATATAAAATCTGACATTGTACCCCTTTTGTACAAGATGACCTATATTGTTAAGGTTTTGTTTCAACTGAATTATATAATAAACATATTGATTCTACCTTTTGTCAACATGCTTAGTGTAGATAGAAATGGTGCCTTTGCCTATGACATGACCTTATCATTATTTCCCATCTTCACCTATAATTTGATTGAGTGATCTATGTGGTTGAATATCTATTTTTTCTAGATTATGTGGTTGATACAACCATTATAAAAGTACCATGTCTCCTTACCACTTTGCTAAACAATGTTACATGCTATAAATAAACTTCCACCTTTCTCATTCCTATTAGGATCATCCACTTGTGTATCTGAGAAATTTGTATTTTGCCTATTCATGTCATACTCCTTATTTATACATTCACTATAGTAGTGTCCATACATCTTTCAATAATAACATTAGATGTTATATTTATCATACCTTTGTGTGTATCCACCTGTATAAGTGATGTTGCTCCTTCATCTTCCTCTTCCATGTGACTCTTTATAGTTATGCCTTATAACCTCTTGAATATTACAAGTTATTTTTCTTCTTATATTATTTGATCTTCTCCCCATTCCTTTCATATTAACACCTATCTTGAATTCTTTCTCATGGGTAGAGGTGGCTAATGTATTCAATCTTTATTTATGGGTTTGCAAAGAACCCATTAACTCATCCATTATCGTTTACCTCAAATCATTTGCATTTTATATTACAACCACTATAGGGTCAAATATAATTTCAAGTATCCTCAACACATTATCTATGATCTTATGATCTTCTAGGGTATCACCGCATGTCTTCATTTGATTGGCAATGTTAATTGTTCTTGTGAATAAGTCATTGATAGATTCATTTTACTTTATTTATAGGGTCTCAAAGTTTCTTATCAAGAGCTTCAATTTGAAAATCTTCACCTTGTCACTCCCCTGATAGACATTTTGAAAAATGTCTAATGCTTGATGGGAATGAATAGCTACTACTATCATATGAAAGATTGCATAAACTAATGCCATTTGTATATAGTCGATTGTCTTAGCATCTTATCTGCTATTTTCATTCAGTGCATTCCTTTGTACTTGAGTTAATGCATTAAAGGCTACCATGTATACAATATCATGATACCCAGCATTAACCAACTCCCATATCTCTTGAGAGTTGAATATAATTTTCATTTTGATGTTCCACATATTATAGTTTTTCCCATCAAACATTTGGGGCTACTACCATGACCCTGAACTTCTTGCTTCCATGTTTAAATAGACTCACAACTTGGATACACCGATACGAGTTAATAGAAATTATTACAACACTAATGGTTATGGAAGGGAGAAAAATAATGAAACTATATGCAGAAACAATTATACCAAACTAATAGGCCTAGGTAGGCAGCAAATAGATAATAAAAAATTAAATAGGGGACATATATAATGAAATAATAAACACTAAAATTGCATATATTTAAATTAAAAAAACTCCATGTATAAAACATAGCTACACCTATATAAACATAACTCTAAAATGACCTCAAAAGAAACTTTCCTTGTTCTCTTTGACTCTATCAACAAAATAAATATATTTTGGTACTGTTACTTTATTTTTTTTACTACTTCATATAGTTGCCTCACCTACCACAAAAATTCCCTCCAAGAAGATATAATGGATTTAGATTTCAAATTTAAAATGGTTGCCTTTAATTGATGCAACTAACATGTTCTAGAGCTAGCTGGGTAGTTAGGTAGGAAATAAAAAATAATATCTTAACACACCCACTTATTTTTTACCTTCCTACCATGGTCAACTTCAATTTTCTCAATCTCTAAAACCTCTTTATAACTTCTCTTTAGCCTCCCAAATACTTTTGCATATTTTTATGCATGTCTGGGGCTTCATTACTAAAGTCCATAGCTTTGTTGATAGAGTTCAAATCTAGATTATTGAAATATGTAGATACCTTACAAAAATATATAGCTATATATTTATCCTCAATTGGCATGCTAAAATCCATAACTACACTACCAAAATCCATAGCTGGACTGTAATCCATAGTTATCCTACTAAAATCTATAGCTACCATGCCAAAATACATAGTTGGATAGTAATCTATGGCTAGACTATTAAAATCCCTAGATACCCTACCAAAATCCATAGCTAGACTATAATCTATAACTAGACTCTTCAAATCTATAGCTACCATACCAAAATCTATAGTTATTTTTTCAAAATCAATAGTTATGTTGTAGGAGTCTAGAGCTATGTTGTTGGAGACTCTAGCTCTATTGCGAGACTTTGGAGCTACCATAACACTTTTTAGGCTTAATGTTATAGCATTAATGACCCCTAATCTTTCACTTAAATGTATAAAAGTGTATTTATATAATGGCTTAGTAAAAATATCAGCTATTTACTAATCAAAATTACAGAAACTAAGCTCCATGACAAGATTTCAACCAACTCTTAAATGAAGTGATACATGATTGTAATATGTTTGATCCTACCATGAAAGATGGGGTTATTTGACAATGTTATGGATGATACGTGGTCATAATAGACAACAAAAGATCCTTATTTCTCCTCATGCAAATTAGAAAGTATCCTTATAAACCATATAACTTAGCATGCTATTGTATTAGTTTCTATATACTCTTCTTTAGCTATAGAGAGTGGCACTATTAGTTATTTCTTTAAATCCGAAGATACAGATCTTGACCCAAGATGAAATAAATATCCCAAAGTATTCTTTAAATAATTAAGGAAACCTATCAAATCACTATCTATTTAACTAACAAGCTAAAACTCATCTATTACTATATGAAAAACTCCATACTTCCTTATTCCATTCACATACCTCAATATCCTCTTACCTGCTTGCTAATGTGTCTCATTTGGCATCTCCATAAATATTTATATGACGATGATCATAACATGATATTTGGCCTTATATCCAAATACATTAGGCTTCTCACTAGGCTCTTATATCATGTGGGGTTTACATTATTGTTGTAATCATCTTTGCACAACTTAAGAGTCATCTCAGCTGGTGTGAATACAAGCTTGTTATCTAGCATCTTGAACCTTTCCAAAATATCATTTTCATACTCAATTTGGAAAATGGATATGCCTTCATCCATTTTTTTGACCTCTATTCTAATAAAATACTTTAGGAACCCCAAATCAGTCATCTCAAATTCATTTTTCATGGTTATTTTGAATTCTTCAATGGACTAATTTGCATTACCAGTGAATATTAGATAATCTACATACAGTAAAAATATCAAAAAAAAAATTGTGCATGCTTTGATTATAGTGTGGTATCACTTGCACTTTTTATAAATCCATTTATCAAGAGGTATGAGTCTATATGGTTGTACCATGCTCTTGGGGATCGTTTGAGCCCATACAATGCCTTTTTCAACCTATACACTTTTTTCTCATGATTGAGAATCTCATATCTAGGTGGTTGTCCCACATATACCTCTTCTTCTATATTCCCATTCAAAAATTCTTTCTTCACATCTATTTTATACACCTTCCACTTGTGTTGGGCAGCAATGGTTATGATTGTCCATTTATAGCCTAGTTATGGGTGCGAATGTTTCATTATAATCACATCTGGGCCATTTCTTGTATCCCTTCACCACTAGCCTTGCCTTATGCCTCTTTATATTTCCTTCAAGTGTAGTTTTTGTCTTGTACATCCACTTAAGTCCTATGAACTCTTTTCCTCTTGGTAGGTCAACTAAATCACAAGTCCCATTTCTCTTTATGGTTTGCATCTCTTCATCCATTGTCCCACATGAGTTGATGTCCTTGAATGATTATTCAAAGTAGATAGGATCAACTAATAAAAATAAAGTATAATTCATAGTTTCATCTTAATTTTCTTCATACTTTGATAGCTAATAGAATTCTTTCAAACTCCTTGTCCTTACATGGTGTTGATTTGAGTTGGAGGAGGATGATGTTGATGTTTGAGTAACTCCTTAACCTCCATGATGGTTGTTGCCATTAGATGAATCAACCCTATGTGAAATAGGAGTCCAAATTGGTCCATTGATGGTTGTAGGACATGCTATATTAGATTCAATAAAGGGTCTACCATCTTTTGCTTCCACATGCTCTTATTCTTGACTTTCTCACTTAGCTTCATGTTTAATGAATTAAACATCCCAACTAATTATGAGCTATTTGGTGATGGGATTGTATAACCAAAAATCCTTTGATTCGTCACTATACCATATGAATATGCATTTTTCATCTTTTTCATCCCACTTCATCCTTATTTTCTTGGGCATGTGTGCATATGTTATACAATCAAACAATCTAAGGGGTTCTACACTTGGCTTCTACTTGTTTCATGATTCTTAAGGTATCACATCCATAACACTCTTTTTTGGATATATATTTAGAAAATAAAAGGCTTTTTTTATAGCCTCAGCCCAAAAATCATTAGGCAAACCCTTTGCCTTTAGCATGCTCCTTGCCACATCTTGGATTATCCTATTCTTCCTCTTGGCCACACTATTTTACTGCATTGTATACCTAACTATACATTAATTCTTGATGCCATGATCCTTGAAAAAATTCATGAAATCATTGGGGATATACTCTCCCCCCTCTATCCATCCTCAAAATCATTATGTAGTTGCCACTTTACTTCTCCACCATGGCCTTGAATTAGTTGAAGGTCTCAAATGCTTTTGATTTATTATTTAAGAAGTACACCTATATCTTATGGCTATAATCATCTATGAATGTCATTAAATATAAATTATTTGATAGGGATGGGGTCTTCATTAGACCAAACAAGACTGAATGGATCATATTTGAAGGAGTTCTATCTCTTCATGTGTTACCCTCTAGAAATGCATTCTTATGTTGCTTCCTCAATATGCAACCTTCACATACCTTGTTTGGTTGTTCTATAAGGGGAAGCCATTTCACCTTGTATTCTTATGTCAAAGGTTTATCCCTCTAAAGATCAAATTCTTGTACCTAAGATGTGAAAGAATAGACTTGTCTACTACCATAGTTTTAAATGTTGTTACGAAGTCACTTTGCATTCTCAATGGAAACATATGATTACTTGTAATCTTGACTAATATAATCTACCTACTGTAGCCACTCCGATCAAAGATGATGCACTTGTAATTATAAAATATGACCTTGTACCCGTTTTTCATAAGCTTCCCTATGTTGACAAGGTTGTGTTTCAACCTGAGTACATAATAAATATCTTGAATCTGCCTTTTGTCACCTTTCTTGGTATAGATAGAAATGGTACCTTTACCCATGATGGGAACCTTCTCATTGTTTCCCATCTTCACCTTTGATTTTATTGAGTCATATATGTGGTTTAACATCTCTTTTTTCCTAGTAATGTGGTTTCTACAACCACTATCCAAGTACCATGTATCCTTACCACTTTGCTCAGAAATATTACATGTTATAAACCAACATTCACCTTTCTCATTCCTATTAGGTTTATCCTCCTGTTTATGTGGGAAATTTTAAGTCCTCATATTCATGTCATACTCTTTCTTTCTAAAATCACTAGTATAGTGTCCATACCTATTAAAATAGTAACATTGGACACTAGATTTGTCATACATTTGTGTAGATATACATATATAAATGTTGCTACTCCATCCTCTTCCTCTTCCATGTGAATCTTGATGGCTATGCCTTCCCCATTATTAAATATTGTAAGTTCTTATTTTTCCTTTATTTTTTTTATCTTCTCCCCTTTCCTTTCATATTCACATTAATCTTGAATGCTTGTTTATTGGAGGAGGTGGCTTACCTATTCAATCTTTGTTCATGGGTTTACAAAGAACCCATTAAATAATCCACTATCATTTACCTAAAATCTTTTGAATCTTCTATTACAGCCATTATAGAATAAATTATAATGGGAAGGATCATCAACACCTCCACAATTATATGATATTCAAGGGTATCACCACATATCTTCATTTAATTGACAATGTTCATTTTTATTATGAATAAGTCATTCATAAATTCATTCTCCTTTATTTTTAGGGTCTCAAAGTATCTTATCAAGAGATTAAACTTGAAAAATTTCACCTTGTCACTCCCTTGATAGGAATTTTTCAAAATATCCCATACTTGTTTGGAATAGACAACTGTTGGTATCCTAGAATAAATTTCATTAGCTAATGGCATTTATATATAACTAAATACCTTAGCATCCTTCCCCTTATTCTCCTTTAGTGCATTACTTTGTTCTTAAGTTACTATATTAAAGGCTTCCATGTTTGCAACCTTATTATACCCAACTTCAACCAACTCGAATACCTCTTGAAAGTTGAAAATAGTTTTCATTTTGATGCTCAACACATCATAGTTTTTCCCATAAAACATAGGGGGCTGCTTCCATGATCCTAAAATTTCTACTACCATGTTTAAATGGACTCACAACCTGGCCACTCTGATACCAATTATTGGAAATGCTTATAGTAATAATGGCTGTGGAAGGGAGAGAAATAGTAAAATTATATGCAAAAGAAATTATACCAAATTAAATGCCCATGTTGGACAATAAATAGACAAAAAAAATTGAAACAATGGAGGGAGAGAATGAAGGAATAAACATTAAAATTTTATATATTTAAATCTAAAAAAAATCCCTATATAAAACATAGCTACAACTATATAAAAATAACTCATAAATGACCCGAAAAAGAAATTTCCTTGCTATCTTTGACTGTTGTCATAAAAATACATATATATTGGTGTTACTACTTTTTTTTAGCTTATTTTGACTACTACGTACAACTGTCTCACTTACCACAAAACTTTCCTCCAATAAGCTACAATAGCTCTATATTTTAAATTTCAAATGACTATATTTAATTGTTACTACTGACATGTTCTAGAGTTGGCTAAGCAATTACGTAGGAAATAAAAAATAATATTTTAACACTCCATTTTATTTTTGACCTTCTTAACATGGTCAAATGGAATTTTCTTAGTCTCCAAAATCTTCTTATAACTTTTCTTTAGCTTTCTAAATAACTTTTCATATCTTTTATGCATGTTTGGTTCTTCATTACTAAAGTCCATAGCTCATTTATAGAGTCCATAGCTAGACTATTCAAATCCATATCTACCCTACCAAAATATGTAGCTAAACTATAATCCATATTTGGCTTGCTAAAATCCATAGCTACCCTACCAAAATCTACAGCTAGACCATAATTCATAGTTGGCTTGTTAAAACCTATAACTACCCTGCCTAAATTCATAGTTAGGCTATAATTTGTAGATGGACTATTAAAATATATAACTATCCCACTAAAATATGTAGGTAGACTATAATCTATAGTTAGACTATCAAAAGCCATAGCTACCCTATCAAAATTTGTATCTATCTTGTCAAAATCTGTAGCTATGTTGTAAGAGTCTAGAGCTTTGCTGTTTGAGACTATATCTCTATTGAAATACTCCAGAGCTACCACAACACTTTGCAAATGATACAATATTAACATCCTCTAATATTACTCTTAAATGCATAAAAGTGTCTTTAAATAATATATTAATAAAAATATCAGCTATCTATTGATCAAACATACAAAAACTAAGTTCTATGACATAATTATCAACTCTCAAATGAAGTGATACTTGATTGCAATGTGATTTCTCCTACCATGAAAGATTGGGTTATTTGACAACATTATGGATGATACATTATTAGAATAGACCATAAAAGTTCCTTGTTGATCCTCATGTAAACTAGAAAGTATTCTTCTAAATGATATAACATGGCATGCTACTTAATTAGAGGCTATATACTCTACTTCAGCTATAGAGAGTGATAGATTATTAATTTGAATCCCAAGATATGGCTCCCAAACCAAGAGGAAATACATATCTTGAAATTCTCTTTGGGTCATTAAGGCTACCTACCCAATCACTATCTATGTAACCAACAAGTTGAAACTCATCTATTGCTACATATAAAAATCCATACTCCCTTATTCCATTCATGTACGTTAATATCCTCTTACCTACTTGAAAATATGTCTTTTTTATAATATCAATAAATCTTGATGAGGCTGACTACATGCATGATATACAAACTAGTTACATTCAAATACATTAAGCTTCCCACTAGGCTCTTATAGTGTGTGGGGTCTATATTGCTACTACATTCATCTTTGCACATCTTAAGACTTGTCTCAATTGGTGTGAGTATAGGATTTCTATCTAGTATATTGAACCTTTCTAAAATCTTATTTCCATACTTAGTGTTAAGATTAAATATATGTAGAAATACCCTTAAGGTAGGGAAACACCATATAATACTCCTTTAGGAAGGAATAACTTGACAATGTCTCTTCTAGGGGACAACCTCCAATATCATCTTACAATAGAAGACTAAATTCTTACCTGATATCTTTACCATGATAATCATCTCCTATATATATACATCTATCTAACCCATGGATGGGTAACCTCCTAATCCCAATGTAGGCCAACCATTATCTGATTTACTACTTCCACAAGTTACTCTATTATCCTAATATATTTTACCCATATAACTAACTAAGGGGATGTATGCCACATGTTGACATCTCCATCAACCCATATACAATAATATATCATATCTCTAAGTACATAGCATTACTTCCCTCCTTGACATGTTTCATCCCCGAAACATAGGAAGAAACCAAATAATGAATGTGCTTCAAATCATTACACACCTGTCTCCAATCTCGATCATCTAACCATCCATATGTGATCTTGGCTGGTGATAGCTCTCCAAGCTTGTTTCCAAAATCCTTTGTGCTCCTCTAATTTTGTTCATGATCATAATTATATTGCCTTGGTGTCTAAGCATAATTATTCCTCTTTTTATTATATGTACCATATTCTGCTGCACTTCTCTATTTCCAACCATGACCATGGTAGGTATTCTTCCATGCATAGTCATAATGATTTCCCCATTCATTCTATGTGCCATAGTATTTTTTCTTTGGATTCCATGCATATCCATAATGATTGGAAATTTTATTTCCTATATAGACAAAATGATTGTTATTATGACACTTCCTCACCTGCTTCCATGATTGTTTCCTCTCATGATGAAGTGGGTGTCTATATACCTCAACATTTTCTAATACTTTGACCTTATCCACCTTTTCTTCTACCTCTTCCACCTTTTCCTTTTTTGTCTCTTGAGTAGATGAAGTGCTCATTTGTAGTGTGTCTTTATCTATATCATCTGAATCTCCATCATGCTCTTCATCACCTATTTCCATCTCATCCTCATGATCTACCTAGATTGATATTGGTGCCTTTTTCACTATGATATCTTGTAAAGTGATCTTCTTTTTCCTCTACCAAAATGTCATGAACTTTTTCTGAACATTAATATTCATTATTACCAAATTCTCTAACCATGGATATCTAAGAACTATATCCATATCATCCATATCCAAAGCATAAAAATATGAATGCAAAACATATTTTTCCATAATGAGCTTCAAATATTTAAACATTGAAATATTATTACCATCTACTTGAACCTCCTTGATATTATTTTTTTGAACATGTAGATGCTTGGCCACATTCATGTTAATGAAGTTATACTTGATGGTACGGTTTATGGACATAACCACCTTTTTATTTTGAATGCATCCATGAAATTGAAAAATTGACTTAGATTTATTTGGAGCCAAATTATTTTAACCCTCCTTCTTCTTCTTCTTCTTCTTCTTCTTCTTCTTATTTATCATCATTATTTTTTTCCTCTTCTACATCCTCTTTTTCTTTTATAACCCATCGATCTAGGATTAGTTGTTCCATTATTTTCCATGAAGAATATTTTTGAGCAAAGCTCAATTGATTAGACCACGAATGTTGTGTAGGCCCAGACAAAGAAAGAGATAATTCAATTTTCTAAAAAATGTCCTTAGTATTATTCTCCTTAAAAATGAGCAACCATTCTCTAGCATCAACATCATCTTCCCCTAAATTTTTTTGCAACTCTATGATCCACAAACAAATTAGGGTTCATGAAACCCTAAAATATCAATAACTCATACAAAATTGATCCATAAAATCGCAACAAATCACTCCACAAACCTTGTAAAATTTTGAAATTTTTACTATGTTTCTCTTATATCTTCTTACAACTCCAATAAAATTTCTGAATAAAAATTCCCTATATTTTGGAAGATATAGAGAAATTATTATAAATCCTAAAATAGAAATAAATCTCTCAAAACTAATCAAAAGATCTCAAAATTTTTACTGTAATTTATTTAAAATATTCTCCATATCTAGTTAAAAAATTGTGGAAAAATTTGCAACCAATCAAAAGTTATTGATGATTAAAAAAACTAGGGGTTCATTCCAAAAATTGCCCAAATCAAAGCTCTGCTACCACTATTAAGATTTAATTAATGCATAAATACCCTTAAGGTAGGGAAACACCATATAATACTCTTTTAGGAAGGAATAACTCCATAATGTCTCTTCAAGGGGACAACCTCCAATATCCTCTTATAATAGAAGACTCAATGCTTACCTGATATCATTACCATGATAATCATCTCCTATATATATACATCTATCTAACCCATTGATTGGTAACCTCTTAATCCCAATGTAGGCCGACCATTACCTAATTTACTACTTCCACAAGTTACTCTCTTATCCTAATATATTGTATGCATATAACTAAGGGGATGTGTGCCACATGTTGACATCTCTATTAACCCATATACAATAATATATCATATCCCTAGGTACATAACACTTAGTTTAGCATATGAAAATTCCTTCATCCATTTGCTCAACCTATATTACAAGAAAACACTTTAGAAACCCAAAATTAGTCATCTCAAATTCTTTTTTCATGACTCTTTTGAATTCTTCAATTTAGTAATTTACATTACTAGTCAATATTAGATCATCCACATAAAATAAAATAATAAAAATACCTTCCTTTCATTCTTTGATGTATAATATGGGCTCACTTGCACTTTTTATAAAGTCATTTCTTAATAGGTATGAGTCTATAAGGCTGTACCATGATTTTGGGGCTTGCTTGAGCCCATACAAGCCTTTTTAATCCTATACACTTTGTTCTCATGCTTGAGAATCTCATATCTAGGTTGTCGTCCCACACAGACCTCTTCTTCTAGTACTCCATTCAAAAATGTAAACTTCACATCCATTTGATGTACTTTCCACTTGTGGTGTGTAGTAATGGCTATGATTATCGTTACCATTTCTAGCCTTGCTACGGGTGCAAACATTTCATTGTAATAACATCGAGGCCTTTTATTTTAACCCTTCAACACTATCCTTGACTTATGCCTCTTTATCTTACCTTAGGGTGTATTTTTTGTCTTGTACACCCACTTAACTCCTATGAATTCTTTTCCTTTTGGTAGGTCAACTAACTTCCAAATCTCATTTCTCTATATGGCATGCATCTCTTTGTCAATTGCCCCACACTAGTTGTTGTCCTTGACTAATTCAATGTAGATAGGATCAAATGATAAAAAGAGAAAATAATTCATAGTTTCATCTATATTTTCTTCATACTTTGATGCTCATATACTTGTTACAAGTTCCTTGTCGTTACTTGTCATTGATTTGAGTTGGAAGAGGATGATGTTGACTCTTGAACAACTCTTTGACCTTTATGATGGCTATTGTCATTAAATGAATCAATCCTATGTGAAATAAGGGTCCAACTTGGTGCAATTATTGTTTTACCACCTATTGTTTTTGATTTAATAAAGGGTCCACCAACCCTTGTTTTTACATGCTTTTCTTCTTGTCTCTCTTCCTAGTTCATTCTCAATGAATTGAATATATTGACTGATTGTGAGTTATTTAGTGATGAGATTGTATAATCGGTAAGACTTTAATTGGTCACTCTACCCTATAAATATGAATTTCTCACCTTTTTCATCCCAATTTATCCTCATTTGTTTAGGCACGTGTGAATATGCTACACAATTAAATATTTTATGGTCTTCTACACTTGGATTCTAGTTGCTGCATGATTTTTGATAGATTATATCCCTAACACTCTTTATTGGATATATATTTAAAAAATACATGGCTATCATTATACCCTTAGCCCAAAAAGCATAATGAAAACCCTTTGCCTTTAGCATGATCCTTACCATCTCTTTGATGGTCTTATTCTTCCTCTTGGCTACACTATTTTGCTATAGGGTATAGCTAGTTGTAAATTGATGCTTTATGACATGATACTTGAAAAAATTCATGAACTCATTGGAGATATACTCTCCCCTCTATGCATCCTCAAAATCTTGATATAGTGGCCACTTTGCTTCTCCACCATGGCCTTGAATTACTTGAAGGTCTCAAATGCTTCAAATTTATTCTTAAAGAATTACACACATATCATCTGACTATAATCATCTACAAATGTCATCAAATAGATATTATTGGATAGGGATGGGTTCTTCATTAGACCAAACATGTCTTAATGGATCAGCTCCAAAGGATTTCTAGCTCTCCATGCTTTACCCTCTAGAAATGCATTCCAATGTTGCTTCCCCAATATGCATCCTTCACATACCTTATTTCATTGTTCTATAAGGGGAATCAATTTCACCATGTTCTCCTTAGAAAGAAGGTTCAACCCTTCAAATATTAAATGCTCGTACCTAAGATGTGAAAGAGTAGATGCATCTATTATCATAGTTTTAAACATTGTTGTGAGGTTAATTTGCATTCTCAATGGAAACATTAATTTACTTGTCATCTTGACTACTGCAATATGCATATTCCAGCCACTCCTATCTAAGATGATACACTCACCATTCTCAAATCTGACCTTGTACCCATTTTTTACAAGTTGTCCTATACTAATAAGGTTGTTTTTCAACTTGGGTATATAAGAAACATCTTGAATTTGATTTTTGTCACCTTGCTTGGTGTAGATAGAAATGGCACCTTTGCCCATGATGGGAACCTTCTCATTGTTTCCCATATTCACCTCTAATTTAATTTATTCATTTATGTGGTTGCTATAACCACTATCCAAGTACCATGTCTCCTTGCCACTTTAATCAACAATGTTACATGTTATAAACAAAATTTCACTTTTACCATTCCTATGAGTTTTAACCTCTTGTGTATATGAAAATTTTGAATTATACCTATTCATGCCATACTCATTTTTACACTCTAGCATAGTGTCCATACATCTTGCAATAATAGCATTGGATGCTATATTTATCATACCTTTGTGTATACCCACCTCTAAAAGTGTTACTTCTCCTTCCTCTTCTTCTTCCATGTGACTCTTGATGGCTATGCCTTCCACCTTTATTGCTGCAAGTTCTTCTTCTTCTTCCTCTATTATTTTATCCTCTCCCCCTTCCTTTCATATTCACATTGGTATTGAATGTTTACATATGGGAGGAGGTGGCTGACCTATTAAATATTTGTTCATGTGTTTGTAAAAAAACCATTAACTCATCCACCATCATTTAACTCTTCTATTGCAACCACTATAGGGTAAACTCTAATTGGAAGAATCTTCAACACCTTTTCTACGATCTTACGATCTTCAAGGGTATCACCACATGTCTTCATTTGATTGAAAATATTCATTTTTCCTATGAATAAGTCATTGAAAGATTCATTTTCATTCATTTTTAGGGTCTAAAGGTCTCTTATCAAGAGCTGCAACTTGACAAGCTTCACCTTGTCACTCCCTTGATAAGTATTTTTAAAAATGTCTCATGCTTTCTTGGATTGAATAGTTGTTGCTAGCCTAGAAAAGATTACATCAGCCAATGCCATTTGTATATAACTGAGTGCCTTGGTATCATTTCTCATATTCTCCTTCAATGCATTCTTTTGTGCTTGATTTAATGCATTAAAGGATGCCATGTCTATAATATCATTATACCCAACTTCAACTAACTCCCATAGCTATTGAGAGTTGAATATAGTTTTTATTTTGATGCTCTACATATCATAAGTATTCTAATCAAAGATTGGTGGTTATTGCCATGACCATGAAATTCTTGATGCCATGTTGAAATAGACTCACAACCTAGCTACACTGATACCAATTACTAGAAATGTTTACAACACTAATGGTTGTGGAAGGGAGAGAAATATTAACAATATATGTAGAAAAAATTATACCAAATTAAAAGTCCCAGGTGGAAAGAAAATAGATTAAAAAAATTTAAATAGTGGAGGGATAGAATGAAGGAATAAACACTAATATTACATATATTTAAATTAAAAAACTCCATGTATAAAATACAGCTACAGTTGTATAAACATAACTCATAAATGAGCTCAAAAATAACATTCTTTGTTCACTTTGACTATTGTCAACAAAATACATATATCTTGGTTCTGCTACTCTATTATGTCTTCTATTGAATACTACATACAACTATCTCACATACCACAAAACTTCACTCTAAGAAGATAAAATAGCTCTAGATTTCAAACTCCAAACTTCCCTTTAGCTTCTAAAAAACTTCTGTATCTTTTTTATGAATGTTTGGAGCTTTGTTACTAAAGTCCATAGATCTATTGATAGAGTCCATAACTAGACTATTAAAATTTAAAGCTAGACTATAATCCATAGTTGGCCCATTAAAATACATAGCTACCCTACAAAAATATGTAGCTAGACTATAATTTGTAGTTAGCCTAATAACATCCCTAGCTACCCTATGAAAATTCTTAGCTGGGCTATAATCTATAGCTAGAATGTTAAAATCCATTTCTACCTTGCCAAAATCTATAGTTTGATAGTAATCTATAGCTGGACTATCAAAATCCATAGCTTCCTTACCAAATTTGGTAGCTAGCCTATCAAAATCCGTAGCTGTGTTGTAGTAGTCAAAAGCTATGTTGTTTGAGTTTGTAGATCTATTGCAAGACATTAGAGATACAATAACATGTTGTAGGCATAATTTTAAAACATTAATGACATATAATATTCCTATTAAACACATAAAAGTGTCTTTAGATAATGGCTTAGTAAATTATCAGTTAGCTACATATCAAATTTGAAAAAACTAAGCTTTATGACATACTTTTCAACTAACTCTTGAATGAAGTGATACCTGATTGTAATATGCTTTCTCCTACCATTAAATATGGGGTTATTTAATAATGATATGGGTGATACATTATCACAATAGATCATAGTAGTTCCTTGCTATTCCTCATTCAAATCAGAAATTATCTCTATAAATTGTATAGCCAGGCATGCTATTGCATTAACTGTTATATACTTTTCTTCAGCTATAGAGAATGACACTATCAGTTGTTTCTTCAAATTCCAAGATATGGATCACGAACCAAGATGAAATACATATCTTGAAGTGATCTTTTGGTCATTAAGGCTACCTGCCCAATCACTATCTATGTAACCAACAAGATGAAACTTATTAAATGATGCATATATAACTACATACTCCCTTATTCCATTCAGTACCCAAATATCCTCTTGCTTGCTTGCCAATGTGTCTCCTTGAGTATTTATATAAATATTTATATGAGCTTGATCGCATACATTATCTTTGGACTAGTTGTAGTAAAATACATTAGGCTTCCAACTAGGGTCTTATAGCGTGTGGGATCTACATTGCTGTTGTAATCATATTTGAACAACTGAGACTTGTCTCAGCTAGTGTGAATATAAGATTACTATCCAACATCTTGAAACTTTCTAAAATATAATTTTCATGCTTATTTTTCCATATGAATATGTCATCATCAAATTTATTGACCTTTATTCCAATAAAATACTTCAGGAACCCCAAATCAGTCATCTCAAATTCATTTTTTATGGCTCTTTTGAATTCGTCAATGGATTGCTTTGCATTACTTGTGAATATGAGATAATTCACATACAATAAAACAATAAAAATACCTTCCTTACATGTTTTGATGTATAATTGGGCTCACTTGTAGTTATTCTAGAGTCGTTGTTCAGCAAGTATGCATCTATATAACTGTACCATTCTCTTGGGGTTTGCTTGAGCCCATACAATGCCTTTTTAACCCTATATACTTTGTTATCATGCTCAATAATATCATATCCAAGTGGTTGTCCCACATAGACATATTATTTTAGCACTCCATTCAAAAATGCTGATTTTACATCCTTTTGATGCAATTTTCACTTGTGCTGGGTAGCAATGGCTATGACTATCTTTAGCATTTCTAGCCATGCTACGAGTCCAAATGTTTGATTGTAATCACACCCAGGTTTTTTCTTGTAGCCCTTCACCACTACAATTTCATTATGCCTCTCTATATTTTCTTTAGGAGTAGTTTTTAACTTATACACCCACTTAGCTCCTATGACCTCTTTTCCTTTTGGTAGGTCAATTAACTCCCAAGTCTCATTTTTCTCTATCCCATGTATCTCTTTGTCTATTTACCCACACCACTTACTATCCTTGAATACATGTTCAAAGTGCAGATGATCAACTGATAAAAAGAAAACATAATTCATAGTTTCATCTTGATTTTCTTCATACCTTGACTATTCATAGACTTCTTACAATATCCTTATCCTTTCTTGGCATCAATTTGAGTTGAATGAGGACGATGTTAACTCTTCAACAACTCTTTGACCTCCATGATGATTGATTCCATTAAATGAATTAGACCTATGTGAAATAGTTGTCCAACTTGGTGCATTGGTGGCTATATAACCTACTATTTCATATTTAATAAAGGGCACATTAGCCTTTATTTGCACATGCTCTTTGTATTATCTCTCTTCCCAAGCTTCATGCTTAATGAATTGAACATCCTAGCTAATTATGACCTCTTTGGTGATGGGATTTTACTATTAAGCCTTTGATTTGTCACTATACACTAATGAATATTCATTTTGCACCTTTATCATCCCATTTCATTTTTCTTTTCTTAGGTACATGTGCAAATGCAATACAACCAAATAGTTTAAGGTGTTCTACACATAGCTTCTAATGTCTCCATGTTTTTTTAAGGATTACATTATTAACACTCTCTTTTGGACAGACATTAAAAAAATACATGGATATTACTACAACCTTAAACAAAAAATCATTAGTTAAACCCTTTGCCTTTAACATCCTCCTTATCATCTCTTAGATGGTCATATTTTTCCACTTGGACACACCATTTTGATATAATGTATACCTAGCTATAAATTACTTCTTTATACCATGATCAATGCAAAAATTCATGAAATTATTGGAGATATACTCTCCCCCTCTAGCCATCCTCAAAATCTTCATGTAGTGGCCACTTTGCTTCTCCGTCATGGCGTTGAATTGCTTGAAGGTCTCAAATGCTTGTGATTTATTCCTTAACAGGTACACACATATATTTCATAAATAATCATATATGAATTTCATGAAATATACATTTTTGAATAGGGATGGGGTATTAATTAGACCACACAAGTCTAAATGGATAAGATCTAAAAGAGTTCTATCTCTCCATGCTTTATCCTCTGTAAATACATTCTTATGTTGCTTCCCCAATATGCATCCTTCACATACCTTGTTTGGTTTTTCTATAAGGGGGAACCCTTTGACCATGTATTTCTTGTGAAGAAGGTTCAACCCTCCAAAGATCAAATGCCTATACCTAAGATATGAAAGAGTAGAATCATCTACTACCATAGTTTTAAACATTTTTGTGATGTCACTTTGCATTCTCAATGGAAAAATTTGATTACTTGTCATCTTGACTATTATAATCTACCTATTGCAACCACTCTTATCAAATATGATGGTACTCACCATTCTCAAATCTGACATTATACCCATTTTTCATAAGATGACCTATGTTGATACTGTTGTGTTTCAACTCAAGTACATAATAA
Organism: Torreya grandis; assembly: GCA_037957365.1. NCBI lineage: Eukaryota > Viridiplantae > Streptophyta > Pinopsida > Cupressales > Taxaceae > Torreya > Torreya grandis. The sequence continues at coordinate 4,190,499 of JARHVA010000575.1, read as the reverse complement.
ACATATTGAATATGGCTTTTTTCACCTTCCTTGGTGTCGATAAAAATAGTGCCTTTGATCATCATGAGACCTTCTCATTATTTTCCACCTTCACCTTTGATTTGATTGAGTCATCTATGTCATTGAACATCTCTTTTTTCCAACTAATGTGGTTGAAAAAAACACTATCAAAGTACCATGTCTACTTACCATTTTGCATACCAATGTTACATGTTATAAACAAACTTCCACCCTTCTCATTCCTATTAGGTTAAGCCACTTATGTATGTGATAAATTTGAATTCTACCAATTCATATCATACTCCATTCTACACTCACTAAAATAGTGTCCATACCACTTGAAATAATAATATTAGATGCTAGATTTAACATACTTTTGTGTAGATCCACCTCTAGTAGTGTTTTTTCTCCTTCTTCCTCTTCCATATGACTCTTGATGGCTATGGCTTTTAACTTATTGACTATTGCAAGTTTTACTTCTTATTATTATTATTATTATTATTATTCTTCTTCTTATTATTATTATTATTATTATTATTATTATTATTTTTCTTCTTCTTTTATTATTTTATCCTCTCCCCCTTCCTTTCATATTAACATTGATCTTGAATGTTTGCTCATGGGTGGACTTGGCTAACCTATTCAATCTTTATTCGTGGGTTTGAAAAGAATCCATTAACTCATCCACCATCATTTGCCTAAGATCCTTTGACTATTATATTACAACCACTATAGGGTCAAATCTAATTGGAAAGCTCCTCAACACCTTATTTATCATCTTATGATCCTTAAAGGTATCACCACTTTTTTTTATCTGATTGACAATGCTAATTATTATTATGAATAAGTCATTGATAGATTTATTATTATTTATTTTTAGGGTCTCAAATTTTCTTATTAAGATCTTAAACTAAAAAATATTCATCTTGTTACTCCCTTGATAGACATTTTGTAAAATATCTAATGTTTATTGGGAATGGACAACTACTAAATCCTATAAAAGATTACATCAGTCAATGCCATCTGTATATAGCTGAGTGCCATAGCATCCTTTCTGATATTATCCTTCAGTGCATTCTTTTGTACTTGATTTAATGCATTGAAGGCTTCCATGTTTGTAATCTCATTATACTCAAATTCAACCAACCTCCATATCTCTTGAGAGTTGAATATAGTTTTCATGTTGATGCTTCATACATCATAGTGTTTCCCATCAAACATCAAGGGCTGCTACCATGATCATGAACTTCCTGATACCATGTCTAAATGAACTCATAGCCTAGCTACACTGATACTAGTTACTGGGAATGCTTACAACACTAATGGTTGTTGAAGGGAGAGAAATACTAAAAGTATATGCATAAAAAATTATACAAAATTAAAAGGCCTAGGTGGGTAGAAAATAGCCAAAAAAAATTGAAATAACGGAGGGATAGAATGGAAGAATAAAAACTAAAATTTTATATATTTAAATTGGAAAGAACTCCATGTATAAAACATAGCTACACTTATATAAACATAACTCAAAAATGAACTCAGAAGGAACTTCCCTTGTTCTCTTTGACTCTATCAAAAAAGTTAATATATCTTGGTGTTGATACTCTATTTTTTATTTTGTTAAATAATTCATATAGTTGTCTCACCTACCACAAAACTTCCCTTCAAGAAGCTAAAATGGCTTTGGATTACAAATTTTCAATGGCTTCATTTAATGGAAGTAGCTAACATGTTATAGAGCTAGTTGGATAGTTAGGTAAGAAATCAAAAATAATATTTTAACATTCCCTTTTGTTTTTAACTTTCCTACCATGGTCAACTATAATTTTCTCTATCTCCTAAACCTCTTTATAGCTTCCCATTAGCTTCCCAAATACTTTTACTATCTTTTTATGCATGTGTAGGGATTCTTTCCTAAAGTCCATAGATCTATTGATAGAGTTCATATTTAGACTATTGAAATCTATATCTACCCTACCAAAATATGTAGCTAGATGGTTATCAATAGTTTTCCTAATAAAATATGTAACTACCCTACCAAAATCCATAGTTGAATTATAATCCATAGTTGTCCTATTGAAATCTATAGCTGCCATGCTAAAATACATAGTTGGACAATAATCTATAGCTAGACTATCAAAATATTTAGCTACCCTACCAAAATTCATAAATGGACTTTAATATATAGTTGGACTATCAAAATTTATAGCTACCATATCCAAATCTATATCTATCCTATCAAAATTTATAGTTGTGTTGTAAGATTTTTGAGCTATCTTGTTGGAGACTGTAGCTCTGTTTCAAGACTTTTAGGCTACCATAACACTTTATAGACCTATTGTTGTATAATTAATGACCCTTAATCTTTCTCTTAAATGAATAAAAATGTCTTTAGATAATGACTTTGTAAAAATATCAGCTAGTTTTTGATCAAACATGTAGAAAACTAAGCTCCATGACATGATTTTCAACTAACTCTCAAATGAAATGATACATGATTGTAATATGATTGCTTCTACCATGAAATATGGAGTGCTTTGAAAATGTAATGGATGATAAATTATCACAATAGACCACATAAGCTCCTTATTTCTCCTCATTTAAATCAAAAAGTATCCTTCTCAACCATATAGCCTAGCATGCTACATGATTGGTTTCTATATAATCTGTTTGAGCTATAGAGAGTGACAGAATCAATTATTTTTTAAAGAACAAAATATAGATCTTGACCAAAGATGAAATAAATATCCTAAAGTGTTCTTTCATTTATTAAGGCTACTTGTCCAAACACTATCTATGTAACTAACAAGATGAAACTCATCTGTTACTACATATAAAACTCCATACTCCCTTATTCCATTCACATACCTCAGTATCCTCTTACCTGATTGCCAATTTATCTTCTTTTGAATCTCCATAAATATTGATATGAGGATGACTACATACATGATATTCGGTTTAGTTTTAGCCAAATACATTAGGCTTTCCACTAGGCTCTTATAGCATGTGGGGTCTACATTATTGTTGCAATCATTTTTACACAACTCAAGACTTGTCTAAGATAGTGTGAATACATGATTTCCATCCATCATGTTGAAACTTTACAAAATATTATTTGCATACTCAGTTTGTCATATGAATATGGATTTATCCATTTGTTTGACCTCTATTCTAATAAAATATTTTGAGAACCCCAAACCATTCGTCTCAAATTCATTTTTCATGGTTGTTTTGAATTCCTCAATGGAATGATTTGCATTACCAGTGAATATTAGATTATCCACATACAATACAACAATCAAACTAATTTTTTTTTCATGCCTTGATTATAGTGTGGGCTCACTTCCATTTTTTCTAAAGCCATTGCTCAGCAAGTATGAGTCTATATGACTATACCATGCTGTTGATGCTTGTTTGAGCCTATACAATGCATTTTTCAATCTATAAACTTTGTTCTCAAGATTGAGAATCTCATATCCAAGTGGTTGTTTGACATAGACCTCTTCTTATAGAATTTTATTCAAAAATTCCTTATTCACATCTATTTTATGAACCTTCCACTTATGTTGAGAAGCAATGGTTATGATTATTTTTACCATTTATAGCCTTATTATGGGTACAAATGTTTCATTATGATCATGTCTAGGCCATTTCTTGTAGCCATTCACCACTAGCCTTATCGTATGCCTCTCTATCATGCCTTCAAGTGTAGTTTTTATCTTGTACACCCACTTACCTTATATGACCTATTTTCCTTTTGGTAGGTCAACTAACTCCCAAGTATCATTTCCCTCTATAGTGTGCATCTCTTCATTTATTGCCCCACACCAGTTGATGTCCTTAACTACCTCTTCATAGTAGATAGGATCAACTAATAAAAAGAGATCTTAATTCATAGTTTCATCTTAATTTTCTTCATACCTTGATAGGTCATATACTTCTTTGAAGCTCCTTGTCCTTGGTGTTGATTTGAGTTAGAGGAGGATGACTACTTGACCTCTATGATGGTTGATTCCATTAGATGAATCAGCCCTATGTGAAATAGGATTTGAACTTGGTCTATTGGTGGTTATACCACCTTATATTTTAGATTCAATAAAGGGTCCACCAACATTTGTTTCCACATGCTCTTCTTCTTGTCCCTCTTTCTTAACTTCATGCTCCATGAATTGAAGATCCCAACTAATTATGAGGTCTTTGGTGATAGAATTGTATAACCAAAAATAATTTGATTGGTCACTATACCCTATGAATATGGATTTCTCACTTTTGTCATCCCACTTCATCATTCCTTTGTTTAGGCACATGTGCATATGCTATACAACCAAACACTCTGAGGGGTTTTACACTTGGCTTTTGATTGTTTCATTATTCTTAATGGATCACATACCTAACACTCTTTATTGGACATATATTCAAAAAATACATGGATTTTGTTATAGCCTTAGCCCAAAAATCATTAGGCAAACTTTTTTCCTTTAGCATTCTCCTTGCCATATCTTGGATGGTCATATTCTTCCTCTCGGCCACACTATTTTACTGCAGTATATAGTTAGCTATAAATTGCTTCTTTATTCTATGATAATTGAAAAAAATTGATGAACTCATTGGAGATATACTCTCCCCTTCTATCCATCATCAAGATCTTGATGTAATTGCCACTTTGCTTCTCCACCATGGCCTTAAATTGTTTGAAGGTCTCAAATGCTTCCAATTTTTTCTTCAAAAAGTACACCCATATCTTCTGGTTGTAATCATCTATGAATGTCATGAAATATAAATTCTTTGATAAGGATGGGATATTCATTAGACCAAAAAATAATGAATGGATCAACTCTAAAAAAGTTCTATCTCTCCATGTTTTACCCTTTGTAAATGCATTCTTATGATGCTTCCCTAATATGCATCCTTCACATGCCTTTTTAGGTTGTTGTATAAGGGGAAGCCCTTTCACCATGTGCTTCTTATGAAGAAGGTTAAGCCCTACAAAGCTTAAATTACCATACCTAAGATTTCATTGAGTAGACTCATATAATACCATACTTTTAAATACTGCTACAAGGTCAATTTGCATTCTCAATGGAAGCATCTAATTAATTGTCATCTTGACTACCACAATCTACCTATTTTAGCCACTCCTATCAAAGACGATGTACTCACCATTCTCAAATTTGACCTTGTACCCATTTTTCAGAAGTGTCCCTATGCTAATAAGGATATGTTTCAACTCGAGTACATAATAAACATTTTGAATCTAACTTTTGTCACCTTGCTTGGTACCAATAGAAATGACACCTTTGCTGATGATGGGAACCTTCTCATTGTTACCCATTTTCACTGCTAATTTTATTGAGTCATATATGTAGTCAAGCATATATTTGTTCCTACTCATGTAGTTGATACAACCACTATCCAAGTACCATGTCTCCTGGGCACTTTGCTCAACAATTTTACATGTTATAAACCAACTTCTAGCTTTCTCATTCCTATTAGGTTCAGCCTCTTTTGTATCTGAGAAAATTAAAATTTGTCTATTCATGTTGTATTCCTTATACACTCACTAGCATAGTATCCATACCTCTTGAAATAATAGCATTGGATGTTAGATTTATCATACATTTGTGTAGATCTAAATATATAAGTGTTGTTACTCCTTCCTGTTCCTCTTTCATGTGACTCTTGATGGCTATGCCTTCCACCTTCTTGACTATTGTAAGTTTTATTTATTCCTCTATTGTTTGATCCTCTCTCCTTTCCTTTCATATTCACATTAATCTTGAATACTTGTTTATGGGAGGAGGTGGATTGCCTATTCAATCTTTGTTTATAAGTTTGAAAAGAACCCATTAACTTATCCACCGTCATTTACCTCAAATATTTTGACTCTTCTATTACAACCACTATATGGTCAATTCTAATGGAAAGGCTCTTCAACACCTCTATGATCCTATGATATTCAAAGGTATCACGATGTGCCTTCATTTGATTGACAATGTTCATTGTTATTATGAATAAATCTTTGATAGATTATTCATCTTTCATTTTTAAGGTCTCAAAGTCTTTTCTCAAGAGCTACAACTTGACAAGCTTCACCTTGTTACTCCCTTGATAGGAATTTTTCAAAATGTACCATATTTACTTGAAATGGATAGCTGTTGTTATCCTTAGAAAGATTGTATCAACCAATGCAATTTGTATATAGCTGAGTGCCTTGACATTGTTTCTCCTATTATCCTTCACCACATACCTTTTTTTTTGAGTTAATAAAATGAAGGATACCATGTCTCCAAACTCATTATACCCAATTTCAACCAACTCCCATAGTTCTTAAGAGTTGAATATAGCTTTCATTTTTATGCTCCACACATCATAGTTTTTCCCATCAAACATAGGAAGATGTTGTCATAACCCTGAACTACTTGCTACCATGTCCAAATAAACTCACAACCTAGCTACTTTGATACCAGTTGTTGGAAATGATTACAATACTAATGGTTGTGTAAGGAAGAGAAATATAAAAGGTATATGTATAAAAAATTATACCAAATTAAAAGGCCCAAGTGGGAAGAAAATAGACAACAATTATTAAAATAAGGGAGGGAGATAATGAAGGAATAAACACTAAAACTACATATATTTAAATCTAAAAAAACTCTATATAAAAAACATAGTTACAAATGTATAGACATAACTCACAAATGACCTCAAATGGAACTTTCCTTGTTCTCTTTGACTGCTATCGACAAAATACATACTGGTGTTGCTACTTTATTTTGGCTTCTATTTATTGCTATGTATAGTTATGTCACCTACCACAAAACTTCCTTTCAAGAATCTAAAATGAATCCATATTTTTAATTACAAATGGCTACATTTAATGGCTATACCTGACATATTCTTCAATTAGTTGGGTAGTTAGGTAGGAAATAAAGAACAATATTTTAATACTCCTTATTTTTTACCTTCCTACCATAGTTACCTGGAATTCTCTTAATATCCAAAACTTCCTTATAAATTCTCTTTAGCTTCCCACATACTTTTACATATTTCTTTATGTATGTTTGAAGATTTGTTACTAAAGTCCATAGATATGTTGACAGAGTACATATCTTGACTATTGAAATCCATAGGTAGCCTACCAAAATCTATATCTAGAATATAATAATTAGTTGGTTTGCTAAAATCTATAGCTGGACTTTAATCCATAGTTGGCCTACAAAAATTCATAGCTACCCTACCAAAGTTCATAGATGGACTATAATCTACAGCTAGACTATCAAAATTTGTATCTACCCTACCAAAATATGTAGTTAGACTATAATTTTTAATTGGACTATCAAAATCTATAGCCACCCTGCCTAAATTCATAACTAGCTTGTCAAAATCTATAGTTATACTATAGGAGTCTAGAGCTATGTTGTTTGAGTCTGTAGCTCTATTGTAAGACTTCAGAGCCACCATAACACATTGTATGCTTAATGTTTAAATATTAATCACCCCTTATCTTCTTTTTAAATGCATAAAAGTGTCTTTAAACAACATCTTAGTAAAAATATCAAATAGTTGTTGATCAAATTTATAAAAACTAAGCTCTATGACATGATTTTTGACTAATTCTTGAATAAAGTGATAGCTGATTAAAATATGCTTGCTCCTACCTTGAAAGATAGGGTTTTTTTTAACAATGATATAGATGATATATTATCACAATAGACTGTAGAAGCTCCTTGCTACTCTTCATGTCAATTAGAAGGTATCCTTCTCAACCATATAGCCTAACATGTTGTTACATTAGCTACTATATACTTCGTTCCAACTGTAGAGAGTGACACTATTATTTGTTTTTCTTAAAGCCTAAGATATGGTTTCTTTGTCCTTATATGGCATTGATTTGAGTTGAAGGAGGATGATGTTGATTCTTGAATATTTGCTTGATCTCCATGATGGTTGTTGCCATTAGATGAATAAACTCTATGTTAAATAAGGGTCCAACTTGGTGTATTGGTGGCTATAAAACCATGTTCTTTTAGATTCTATAAAGGGTTCTCCAACCCTTATTTATAGATACTCTTCTTTTTGTCCCTCTTGACAAGCTTCATGTTTAATGAATTGAACATCCTAGTTGGTTATGATCTCTTTGGTGATGAGATTGTATAACCAATAAGCCTTTGATTGGTCACTATACCTTATGAATTTGAAATTTTCACCTTCATTATCTCACTTCATCCATCTTTGTTTTAGCACGTGTGCATATGCTACACAACCAAACACTCTAAGTTGTTTTACACTTGGCTTCCAGATACTCCATGTTTCTTGAGCGATCACATTCCTAACACTCTTTGTTGGACATATATTCAAGAAATATGTGGTTGTTGCTACAACCTTAGGCCAAAAATTATTAAGCAAACCTTTTGCCTTTAACATGTTCCTTGTCATCTCTTGGATGGTCTTATTCACCTATAGGCCACACTATTTTATTGTGGTGTATACATGGATGTAAATTTCTTCTTTGTGTCATGATACTTGAAAAAAACTATGAACTCATTAGAGATATACCCTCCCCCTCTATCCATCTTCAAAATGTTGATTTAGTGGCCACTTTACTTCTCTACCATGGCCTTGAATTGCTTGAAGGTCTCAAATGCTTCTAATTTTTTCCTTAAGAAGTACATCCATATCTTTTGACTGTAATCATCTATGAATTTCATAAAATAAACATTCTTGGATAGGGATGGGGTATTTATTGAACCACACAAGTCTAAATGGATCAGCTCTAAAGGAGTTCTAGCTTTCCATGCTTTATGCTCTATAAATACATTCCTATGTTTCTTCCATAATATGCATAATTCATATACCTTGTTTGGTTGTTCTATAAGAGGTATCCCTTTTACCATGTGCTTTTTGTGAAGAAGGTTCAACTCTCCAAATCTTAAATACTCATACCTAAAATGTCAAAGAATAGACTCATCTACAATGATAGTTTTAAATACTACTACAAGGTCACTTTATATTCTCAATCGAAACATATGATTATGTATCATCTTGAATACTATAATTTGTCTATTACATCCATTCATATCAAAGATCATGCACTCACCATTATCAAATCTAACTTTGTATCCCTTCTGCACAAGCTACCCTATGTTGATAAAGTTGTGTTTCAACTTGGATACATAATAAACGTCTTGAATCTGTCATTTGTCACCTTACTTGATTTGGATAGAAATGGTGCCTTTTTCTATGATATAAACCTTCTCATTATTTCTCATCTTCATCTCTTATTTGGTTGAGTCATCTATGTGGTTGAAAATCTCTTCGTTCCCACTCATGTGGTTACTACAACCACTATATAAGTACCATGTCTCCTTGCCACTTTGCTCATCAATGTTACATTTTATAAACACACATTCACATTTCTCGTTCCTATTAGGTTCAACATGTTGTGTATATGAAAAATTTGAATTCTGTCTATTCATGTCATACTCCTTTCTACACTCACTAGCATAGTGTTCATACTTGTTACAATAATAATATTGGACACTAGATTTATCATACCTTTGTGTAAATCTACCTCTAAAAGTGTTGTTGCTCCTTCCTCTTCCTCTTCCATGTGACTCTTGATGTCTATGCTTTCCACCTTCTTGATTGCTACAAGTTCTTCTTCTTCCTCTATTGTTTGATACTCTCCCCCTTCCTTTCATAATCATATTTGTCTTGAATGTTTACTAATGGGAGGAGGTGGCTGACTTATTCAATCTTTGTTCATGGGTTTGCAAATAAACCATTAAATCATCTACCATCAGTTACCTCAAGTCTTCTGAGTCTTCTATTGCAACCACTATAGGGTCAAATCTAATTGGAAGACTCCTCAACACCTTCTCTATGATCCTATGATCTTCAAGGGTATCACCAGATGTCTTCATTTGATTGACCTTTTTTTTTTGTGAATGGGTTATTGATAGATTCATTCTCCTTCATTTGTAAGGTCTCAGAGTCTCTTCTCAAGAGCTGCAACTTGACAAGCTTCACCTTGTCATTATCTTTATAGATATTTTGTAAAATATCCCATGTTTGCTTCAAATGGATAGTTGTTTCTATCCTAAGAAAGGTTGCATCAACCAATGCTATTTATATATAGCTAAGTTTCTTGGCATCCTTTCTCCTATTCTCGTTCAACACATTTCTTTGTGCTTGAGTTAATAAATTGAAGGTTGTCATGTCTTCAACCTGATTATATCCAACATCAACCAACTCCCATAGCTTTTGAGAGTTGAATATAGTTTTCATTTTGATGCTCCACACATCGAAGTTTTTCCCATCAAACATAAGGGAGCTACTGCCATAACCCTGAAGTTCCTACTACCATGTCTAAACAGACTTAGACCCTAGTTACTCTGATACCAGTTATTAGAAATACTTACAACGTTAATGGTTGTGAAAGGGAGAAAAATACTAAAAGTATATCCAGAAAATATTATAACAAATTGAAAGGCCTAGGTGGGCAATAAATAGACAACAACAATTGAAATAAGGGAAGGGGAGAATGAAAGAATAAAAACTAAAATTGCATATATTTAAATTTGAAAAAAATATGTGTAGAAAACACAGCTACAGTTGTATAATCATAACTCACAAATGACCTCAAAAGGAACTTTCCTTGTTCTCTTTGACTGTTGTCAACAAAATACATATATCTTGGTGCTGTTACTCTATTTTGTCTTCTATTGACTACTGCGTACAATTGTCTCACCTATGACAAAACTTCCCTCCAAGAAGCTAAAACTATACCAGATTTCAAATTTCAAATGGTTGCATTTAATCACTGTAGCTGACATGTTCCAGAGCTAGCTGGGCAAATAGCTAGGAAATCAAAAATAGTATTTTAACTATTTCATAGATCAGTTGCATCAAGCATATTGGACAAAATGAATTTTGAGATAAGGTCACTTTCTCCATAGCCAACACTATTGTCTCCATAGCTGACATCATTTTATTGATACTCTATGGGCTAAACAAACAAATTGGTAAGACTCGAAGGCACTATAGGGCATCCAATTGTGAGTGCACTAACAACCTATTAGTGTTAATTATTCACTTTAAACAATAAGCTAACTAATGAGTAAACTGCCACCGTTCATGCAATGTGCCAGTTCTCTTAGTTTTTAACTACTTCTTTCACTGTAATTTTTCATATTTTTTGTAGTTGTTTTAGTCTATATATTTTTTGTTAACATAATATTATTTCAAGAAATATACCAAATTTCAATTCTTTCCTGCTCTATTTTTTTTCTTTGTACTCTATTTTTCTTGCTGCTATTTTTTTCTGGTTGATCTATGTAGCTGTAGCTATAAATTTCACATGGTATCAGAGCCTAGTTGCCAGAAATAAGAAGTACAATATTTTTTTTGTAGATATAGAAGATCAGAGCTGAAAAATGGAATGTTTACCCTCTGCCATTCTCACACCATACAACTATTTTGATTGGAAGCCAAATATTCTACTTCAGCTCAAAAGTAGAGGCCTCTATCAGATAGTTATGAATATAGAGGTTGAACCCAATCCAGCAGTTGAAAAGTCTCAATACTTCAACCGCATGGATGAAGCATTTGGTTTGCTATGCTTATCCATCTCTCCAAAATTATTGTTTCATGTTGAGGCATGTACAACTCCAAACCATGTTTGGAATACATTGGAGACTCTTTTTGGAAAGCAAGATGAAATGTAGGGTCATATCCTTGAAAATGAGCTCAACTCATTAGATCTAAGGAGTTTTGATAATATTCAATATTTTTTCACAAAGTTCAAGGCCTTATTGCTTCAGCTCAAAGGATCTGGTATTGACAAACCCAAGGAAGAAAGCAAATTAATCCTTGTTATTCTATAAAAATTCGGTCCAAAATATGTAGTATTTGTCTCTACTTTCCACATAGTTAGGCTCACAACAAGAGCAACTTAGAAGATGCCCACACTGGATACCTTCATTGAGTCTCTAGTACATGAGCAGGATAAGCTTATAAAGATGGGCACATTGAAGAATTCCAAAGCTCATGCACTTGTTGTGCATGCAAATGGGAAGAACAATTCCAAATCCAACCAGAAATTCAAAGGCAAAGGGAAAAAGGATTCATATCCAAGAAAGGAAGGCAATCCCAAACCTCCAGATGGATCTACTGGCTCAAAATAAAAGGACAAAAAGGGCCAATCAAAGTGAAGCTATTTCAACCGTGGGTACCATCCAGAATCATCATGCATGAAGAAGACCATTGATCTCATGGCTCAGACACTTCAACAACATAATCTTGGTAGCCTTATCCCTAAGAGTGCTAAGAAGAAGTAGGAAGAACAAGCACCTGAAATAAGAGACAATGCTCATGCATTGATTTCTATTCATTCTTCTTCAGACGCATGGATCATAGACTTTGGAGCTTCACACCACATGGCAGCCACAAAAGATGCTCTTTCTTCTTTGAAACCATATTCCGGTTCTCCTATTCTCATGGGAGATAGTTCTCCTATAGAGGCAACTAGAATAGGGAGGGTAGAGGTTGGAATTGGAAGTTTTGGGAATGTCTTACATATTCCAAAGTGTTCTATTAATCTTCTTTCTATGTATCAAATGACACATACTGGAACCGGTAGGAGAGTTGAATTCACCCCTGATTCGGTGACCATATTTGACATGCAAGACAACTCCAAAATTGCTATTGGTAAGGCAAATCATCAATCTTATCTGTACACTTTTTTCTGATTTTGTTGCTAAATTAGATTCTAATTTACTTCTAACACATGCAAATGATGAAAGTAGAATTTTGCATGAAAGATTTGGTCATTTAAATTTTAGATACATGCAACAACTTAAAAAATAGGGAATGATTAAAGGCTTGCTAGCCATAGACTTTTCTGATGGAATTTGTGAAGGATGTGCTCTTGGAAAACATCCACAAGAAAAGTTTCTAAAGGGGAATGCATGGAGAGCCTCTTCTCCTTTAGATCTTGTTCACAATGATCATATGGGTCCATTTCCTGAACCTTCCATGAGAAAAGCCAGATATGTGCTGACATTCATTGATGATTGCACAAGATACACATGGGTGTATTTTCTCAAATTCAAATCTGAGGTGTTTGAGAATCTCAAGATTTTAAAATCCCATGCAGAGAAGTAGTATGGAAAAAATGATCAAGATCCTCCACACAAATAATGGAGGGGAGTATGGTCAACAATGATGTCCAACATCTTTGTGATGAAGCAAGAATACAATTACAGAACACAATTTCGTACACTCCATAGCAAAATGGGGTAGCTGAGAGGAAGAACCGATCTTTGAAAGAGATGGCTAGCTGCATGTTACATGCTAGGTCCCTTCCCTCCAAATTGTGGGCTGAAGCAATCAACTATGCTTCATACATACAAAATAGGATCTTTTCACAAATCTGTCACAGGACAAACACCTTTTGAAGCATGGAGAGGCATGTAACCAGAAGTCACACATTTTTGCATCTTTAGATCCCATGCTTGGGCACGCATTCCTGTAGATAAGAGGAAGGCTCTATGGCCTCAAAGCAAAGAATGCATCTTTGTTGGATATCCAGATAGTGTAAAGGGATACAGACTACTAGATCTACTTTGATGAAAGTCTTCCACATGCATCTCAGGTACAACATGCCACCACCTCTATGCTTCCTCGTCTTACAGATCTTAGAGATACATGGAATCATTCTGATCTTATTTCAGATATTTTTGAATCTGATTCAGAGGAACATGAGCATGCATATGCTGATCCACAACCAATCCTTGATTTGGATTCTAGTGATGATTTAGTATCCCGTGTGGAAAATCAAAGAACAAGGTAGCTTAGCTAATATATATGAAGTCCCTCATGCACTCTCAGCTATCGAGCCCATCATGCCAATGCATGCCTATGTGGTTCTAGCATCTTACCCTCAGACTTATGCAGAAGCTACAGGGAATCCTCTTTGGGAAGCAGCCATGGATGAGGAGTACAACTCCCTCATTGCAAACCAAACTTGGGATTTGGTTCCACTTCCTTCCAATCACAAGTTTGTCAGATGTAAATGGGTCTATAGAATAAAGAAATTAGTAGATGCACATGTGAGCAGATACAAAGCATGGTTGATTGCCAAAGGTTTTCAACAAGTTCATGGCATTGACTATGATGAGACTTTTTGCTCCAGTGGCAAAAATGGACTCCATTCGATTGGCTCTTGCCATTGCAGCATCAAGAAGGTGGGAGGTTCATCACATGGATGTGAAGAATGCATTTCTTCATGGTGAGCTCGAGGAGGAGATCTACATGGAGCAGCCACAAGGGTATATACAAAATTCCTCATTGGTATGTAGACTCAAGAAGTCACTCTATGGCCTCAAGTAGGCACCTAGAGCTTGGTATGCTAAAATGGATTCTTATCTTCAGTCTCAAAATTTCATGCGACGCAAATGTGATCCAAATGTTTATATGCTAAGAACATCTGATTCTTTGTTGCCCATAGTACTCTATGTAGATGATCTACTAATAACAGGTGATTCACCCACCGCCATTGCTGCAATTAAAACTATTTTGCATGATAGATTTTCTATGATAGACATGGGTCTCCTACATGTTTTTCTTGGCCTTGAAATCAACCAGAATCAATCAGGAATCATAGTTGCTCAATCCAAGTATGCACGAGATCTCTTGGTTCAGTTTCACATGACTGACTGCAAGTCAACTGTCACACCTTTCCTATCAAAGGTCAAGCTTGAAGATGGCAAGGATACACCATTGATTGATTGCACACACTACCATCAACTTGTGGGGAGTCTTCTTTATCTCACTCACACTCATCCAGATCTCTCATATGCAGTGGGGGTTGTTTTTAGATACATGCAAGAGCCACATGAGCTACATTAGAAGGCTGCCAAGCGTATACTTTGCTATGTCCAGGGAACCATTTGCTATGGGATTCATTATTCAGCAAGTTGTGTTTTGGATCTCATTGGCTACACTAATTTTGACTGCGATGGTGATAACATTGATCGCAAGTCCACTTCAGGATATGTTCTTAGTTTGGGATGAGGGCCCATTTTTTGGTCAAGTAAGAAGCAATCTACCAATGGTTTATCATCAACAGAGGCTGAATATAGAGGTGCAGTCAACGTTACCATTCAAGTCATTTGGTTGCAACACTTCCTAATTGAGCCTGGTATCCTCTTTCATCATTTGACTATCATTTGGTGTGACAATCAGAGTACACTGAATGTATGTAGAGATCCCATACAACAGCAATGGACCAAACACATCGAGATCCACATGCACTTCATCTGCGAATTGATACATGATGGAGTCGTCGACTTGCAGTACTATGCCACTTCTGAATAGATTGTCGACATCTTCACGAAGACATTCACTGAGCAAAAGTTTCATTTTCTACGAGACCTTGGTGTGAAGAACAATGCAACACAATAGCTGCCATGTGCAGTTAGTGTCTCTTTTGAGCGGGGGTTTTGTTCCCACAGGGTTTTCCCTCTTTCCTCTTTTCCTTTTCCTTTTTTGTCTCCTTAGTTAGACTTAAGGGGGGGTGTTAGCATTAATTATTCACTTTAAACAATAAGCTAACTAATGAGTAAACTGCCACCGTTCACGCAATGTGCCAGTTCTCTTAGTTTTTAACTGCTTCTTTCACCGCAATTTTTCTTTTTTTCTATGGTTGTTTTAGTCTATATACTTTTTGTTAACATAATATTATTTCAAGAAATATACAGAATTTCAATTCTTTCCTGCTCTGTTTTTTTTTTTCTTTGTACTCTGTTGAAATTCTGAATCCACGTTGCGCCAAAAAAAACTCTATAGCATAGGACACCGTCGTGGAGGGCATGAAACACAACAAAAGCATTCTGGAGGCCGATAAGGCAATCTTTTACCATCAAAACCACATTGCTAACCCGTTTATAAAAGAAGGTAAAACTAAAAGCTTTTGAACGGGACTAAGCACCAAAAATTGGGGAATGTGCTCCCTTGTTTAAGCCGTAATAAACAGCTGTGAGAATTTATAATATTGGTTAGGCCTGGCTTGTCCCATTCCCATTGTTATTGTTTAATATGTTTAACCATTATTATCGATTGATAGTTTATGAAATCAATTTTATTTCATTATTATTATATTTATGAAATCTAAACCATTCATAAACCTCAGAATAATTTACTGCGATATATATGCGCTCTCTACACGAAGCTTTTTTCTTTGGAACAGTTAACATGTAGATATTTGCAGGTCTTGAATTTTGTCCTTGGGCAAACTAGATGACAATTGATGTCATTTATATAAAAAAAAATTATGGAGTGACAAAGGATATTTTTGAATCGCTACTTTTGTATGTTGCATTTTTGGTTCAGTGTAATAGATACAATCGTATAGATCGTGTCCAAATTAAGATACACCCACTCCTAAGAAATCGATGAAGGCAGCGTTAGCAGTGTCCGTGCAGCTTTCCTTGTTTTCATGTGCTTCCTCCAAGGAATCAGAGCGTGAAGGCTCAGGATCCACTCTACTTATCTTTAAATCTGTACATTTTATCTCTTGAGTTTCTGCTCTATTTTTGATAGGTTCCCCATATGTTCCATTAAAAACCTTTTTGGAAGGTACAAGTTTCATTTTCCTCGGTGCTGTGCTATTGGAATCCTGAGTATAATTTATACGCAATAGCCCAACTGGATTGTAGCTGTTACTGAAGCTCACTTTTATTAGTTCTGAAGATTCGCCGCCTTCTTTAGCTTCTGATGTACCTTGAAATGGAGTTATATAAGGATAATAAACCTGTGGAAATTTGCAATGTTGATAAATTCTAGCATCCGAACTTGTTCCACCGTCTTGTGTCCAAACATTACTCGGGCTCTCTGGTGTTGAATCCAGTGACTTTGAAATTAGAGACCCTGAGAAAATAGTAGGCCAGGATGATACTGATGCTTTCAAGGGGGATCGTGGAGACCAATATTGTTTAGATTCAAGATTGTATTTACCAATCATTCTGTTGTAATCCTCCCCTTCCACGGATGGAATGCTACCTGATGCAGAATTTTATATCAACAAAACCAATAGTTATGAGAAATGGAACCAAAAAGTACAGATAGAAATGTCGTGTGCTCATCTACCTTTTGATTTGATATCTAAGACTGGTTCTCTAATGCCCCTGCTGCAATGGATTTTGTTAGATGGATGAAAGACAAGGCCCCGAGTATTATGACTACAATAACTGTTTAGAAAAGTGTTAACAGAAGCTTCTCGAAAATGATGTTCAGAGTCGCAGTTGCTGTTGCCTTTCTGACAAAATGGAAAAACCTCCCTTCACTATAGAATCGAGACCGCTCTCTAAATTTTCTTGCCATAATAACGTGCCAGTGGTTCTTTACAGCGTTGTCTGTTCTTCCTGGAAAGAGCCGGGCGATGACTGCCGATTTATTTCCATGTAATGTATGAGCAGCTAAAAGTCGTTCCTCGTCTTTTTCCGTGAAGGGCCTGCGATTGATGCGCGGATGCAGCTGATTATACCATCTCAACCTGCAGCTTTTTCCTACGTAACAAACATTATGCCCTCATCAAACACGCAGGATCCAAATCAACTGTTATAAAGAAAATGTTTAGTGAAATTTTCTTGGCTTCCATCTTCAAGATTAAAATATCGAAGATTCAAGTCGATATCCAAACACAGCGATGACACGACTTGAAACACAACTGTCTATGCACGCCTCACAGGCTTTGTAAAAAGGTTATATATATATATATATATATATCCGGCTAACAAAAAGTACTTCTTGTTTCGAAAATTTCATTTTATATTTAGGGTTTGTCGAATACGGCATATTTGTAAATGTAAATTTTCTTAACCCACTTTAAACCTTACCTACTTATGCATGCGAAAAACGATAGATACAAATTGAGAAATAATCGCTTCTCAATTAAAAGATTTCCACATCGGAATAGTATAAAAATATATTCCTTAAATTCTAGATACGCTCTTCAATTTTGATTGCAGTTTTTTTTTTTGAAATCTTATGATTGTTTAATGTGTAGTACAACCCATTAAAAGATTGCAAGCAATGAAAGACACAAAAGAACCATACAAATAAAATGAAGTTACTAGAGTACCTGATCTTCCATGGAGTTTGTCAGCAATAACATTCCAATTTTGGGGACCATACTGTTCCACAAGCTCTCTCAGCTTCTCATCCTCGGCAGGTCTCCAGTGACTCTTCAAGCACATTTTGGGTTCTGAACATTCTTGTTCTGCATAATCACAATTGCTCTTAACTATTTCCATTTTGTCAGCCACATATATATATATATATATATATATATATATTTTGTCGAAATATAAAAAAATCGCTGCAAGGATCTTCGTCAAGTAGCCGCATTACAACGCTTAACATAGATTTATTCAAAAATCAACCACGAGTAACGGTTCTTCTAACTTACAGGGAAAACAAACTAAATGTATGCATAAAAGTGGGTGTCGAGGCTGTGCAGAAGGGGATTTATTTCATAGTTCAATTTATGGTGAGACATGAAATGATTTATGGATGTCCTAACGTTTCCTTGCAGGTAATGAAATAGAGGCCTCTCTTCTCTATCTAAAACATGCCAACACTTTGATTGGAAAAGCAACCGTTTCTGCAAAATAATATAAACAAAGGTGCTGCGCCTATTATGTAATATAACTAGTACCATGTAATTAGGTTAGCAAAACCCATCTATGATGGCACGTCCCTTTTGTTCACCTAACACAATACAGTTTGAGCGATAGAGAGCGATGGAAGGGCACATGGTCTGTATGCTACTAAAAATTAATCCTTGAATGTCCATTAGACGGCTTGCAAATCAAATGCAAAGCCCCACCATGTTTTCAATTTAAAAAACAGGCAACCATCACCACCCGCTGAGACAGTGAAGGCTTGTTGTAATGCTTTTAAAGTTTGTTGGGTCATATGCGATAAAAATTTCAGTTATATTCGGTGACGAAAGATCGTGACCTGATTTTCGTATGGTTTTGCTTGATTATTGTAGCTGCGGGTGGATAATAGATAGTTGGTACAAAACATGCTAACCTACCTCTGCCAATTACCAAATGCACACGCCAGTCTTTTCAGATATCGATATACGACTTATTAAAAATAAGAGTCGATTATGAATTTTATAAATAGCAACTGAATTCCTCCGTGAAACCTAAAGAATGTCATTAAGGGTGGAGAAGGTAAGCAGGCCGTCACGTCAATGCCTTACATCCTCCGTGACATCTATGGAGAAGGTACTAACCTCCATAGATTTAGATTTTGTTTCATGTTTTTTTTCTTCCACTACCTTATTTATAGCCAAAAGCATTAAACTAATTTGTTAATTGAGAAATTTGTTAGCCCACTAAATGCAAAAGGGACAGACACTAAAATCAGCTAAGAAAACATTCTAATGGTGAAGTTCCGGTATATCTCCGGAGTTGGAAAACTATGGTGAACGTTGCCTACCGTTAAATCTCGAAGCCAGTTTATAAGGCGGAAAATATAATGTGCACTCGGTTTAAGAACACTAAAATAGAGGAGGTAGAAATATAATGGAAAACACACAAATTTTAATATATTAAGTTCATTAAACGACTATTATAAACTTGATCAACTACAGTTACAATTGTTTCAAAACCTTTTACAAAAGACCGCCAGAAAAATTATCTACTTGAATGTATTCAGTCCTTTTCTTTTCTTGCTATTCGCTGCTTTGTTTACTGCTGTAGATCATCTTTTCTTCTCCTTGGATTAAGCTTGGTATTTTATTCTTTGATTGTTGTCATAAAAAATTCTTCATGTTGTCTTGCTCCTTCTATTTTGCCTTCTATTTTCACACACTTTTGATACTATTCCATATTTATCCCTGTTGCATATATCCTCTCCTCTTCTAATTATATTCTTCTATTCTATCTAATTCTCCTTTTTACCCTTACTCTACTTTGTCTTCTACCTACTTGCCTTTCGCTTCCCAGCTCCAATAAATCACAAAACAATTAAAATTTTGACTTTTTTGCATTAAATTATGTTTATTGGTTATTGAGAGACTCCAAAGCTAGGACAGGTAGATGAATGTATAAGAATATAATATTTTAAAAATCTCCCTTATTCTTGACTTTCTTTCTATGTTTTGTTGAACTCTTTTCAATATTTAAAACATCTTTATAATTGCTTATTAACTGTCTATTTACTTCTGGATCAATTATGAACATGTTTGAAACTCTATTGTTCATATCCAAAATTGGATTGATGAACTCTAGGGTGAGATTTGTGAACTCCAGAACCAACCCGATAAACTCCAGAGTCAGACTGGTAGACTCTATATTTAGCATGCATGGCTTTAGAGTAAGACTCGTGGGCTGCAAAGTGAGTCTACAAGACTTTAGAACCAATCTAGTGGACTTTGAAGCCAACTTGTGCAACTCTAGAGACAAGTTGTGGATCTCCAGAGCCAAGCTCTGGATCTTTGAAGCCAACATATAATATTTTGGAGCCAATGTTGCTACATCTATGACCCCTAACTTCTTTCTTAGATGTAGAAAACTATCTTCTGGTAAAGGCTTAGAAAATATATCATTGAGTTGCTACTCTGACATAAAAAATTTAAGCTCTATCACACTTTTTTCAATTAAAGCTCTAATGAAATGATACGTGATTACAATATTCTCGGTTTTATCATGAAAAACTAGACTCTTTGATGATAAATGGAGGATATATTATCACAAAAAATTGTTGATTCTCTTTACTTCTCTTCATGTAAGTCTAAAAGCATTATCTTAATTCACGTGGCCTGATATATGGCTACATTTACTGCTATGTATTCTGATTCAACAATAAAAACTGAAATTATGGGTTGTTTCTTTGAAGTCCAATAAATGGCTCTTGACCCAAGATGAAACACATATCTCTATGTGTTCTTTCTATCATCAAAACTACCAACCCAATCACTATTTATGTAACTAATTAACTGAAATTCATCTACTACTACATATAAATTTCCATAGTTTCTCATGCCACTCAGATACCTTAAGATCATCTTACCTGCCCATATGTTTCTTTTTGTGTCTCCTTGAATCTAGATACGAGGCTAATTGCATTTTTATATCTAGTCTAGCTTTACTTAAATACATAAGACTTCCCATTAAATGTTTGTACTATGTGGGATCCACATTACTACTACAATCATCCTTGTGTAATTTCAAATTTGTATCAATTTAGATATTAATTTGTTGTCTCACATAGTAAATCTCTCCAAAATCTCATTTGCATACTTGGTTTGACATATAAAGATGCTTTCTTTAATTTTTTAATCCTATATACCAAGAAAGTACTTCAATAAGCCTATATTAGTAATTTCAAACACTTTCATGGCTCATTTTAATTTTTTCATGGATTAATTTGAATTTTTAATGAGGATTTGATCATCCACATACAAAACAATAATCAAAACAACAATGAATATCATAATAGTATTTTGTACTCACCAACCCAAGTTCAATTTATATTGAGCCAATATGGTGTAATTCTAATCAAAGTGGCCATGTAGACATTTTGAGGTAGGGGTGGCACTTCTCCATGTGGAACACAGTGGGTCACTCTCATAGCAGATTGCTCAATGGATATTACAAACTCAAGGCCACTCACTTGTCCCACTTCGAGAGGAATTCACATAATTTACCCCCAATTTTTTTCATCTTACAACATGGAAGAGTAGAGGAAACAACAAAAAATTGAAATTGGGTAGTGGGCATGAAGCCCATATTAATGAAGATGGAGGTGAATATGATGTTGATCTAGAAAAATCTAGAAAGAGTGAGGCACGACATAATGGTTTCTCTTTCTAGATCTATAAACTGGGTATTGTTGGGGGTTCAAATGATGGAGTATGCACTTGCTCTCCTTTTATGGAAATTATGTCTATTTTAAAGAACTCTTCTATTTTTAGGTTCTCTCTGCTCATCAGGTATAATGGATATTTGGTTCTTGAGTCCTAAGAGGTACTCTTTTTGGAGCCCTTCAAGCTAGTAATGTTTATAGATTTATAATTTGGGATTGCGCTACCATGCAGAAACGTCTTTGTTCATCAATCTATAGTTTATATTTATGGGATGACTATTGTTATCAGACAATCAAGAAATGAGAAGAGATGCGCACTACCTCCTAAGGATGCAATGTTCTATCCTAAGCCTCATTTTGAAATTCTTGACCTAGTCTGTGATGGCAAGGTATGCTATTTGGATGAGGAAGGAGGTCCTCCTCTTTCCACCTTTATATATTTTCTCTAGTTGAGTCCCTTGGGCATGAAACAATCATTGGAAGAATGGCTAAGATCTATTTGGTCTTGAGTATCAAAGAAGATTCATCTCAAACTCATCAAATGGTCCCTACAGAGAATCTATACCTAAAATGGTAAATCCTTCTTAACCTAACTTTTATTTCCATGTTTTGCGTATTTTTTAGGATTGGGAAATATATTTTTTCCTTCTTGTGGATTGTAGTTTTGAGAATGGTCCTCACAACCTCATTTTGATGAAAATTTTGAAACAATTTTTCAAGGATCTAATTTTTTGGAGTGATCAAGTTTCTTATTAGGAGGACTAGCTTTTGATATGGGATTATGCAATAGTTTTGTTTTTGTGTTATTTGGAAAAAAAATAAAGGAATGGAGTTCTAGTTTTTTGTGGGCATATCACATTGATGTTGTTCTTATTGCTTGGATGGGGTTCTTATATGTGTTATGGACTACTCTCAAAGACCCAATTTTTTTGGTCAAGATTTTTATCATGCTGATGTGTCTAAATTTTGTTTTTTAATCCCATTTGGGATATTGGTCTCAATCATGGTGTTTCTTAGCCATTTTCATATTGGTATTTATTTTGATGGCTAGAAAGGATCATCCATGTTTTTTAAAACCATTATTTGTAAATGGGTTTGAAGGCATGCATTATACCCATGTGGAAATGTTGGTTATCTTTCATGAATATTAGTTTTATTTCATTATATTTGGATCCCTTTGGGGGACTTGCAGGATTTCTCTCTCTTTGTTTGAATCATTCTTAATTTATGATTATTTCATTCAAGTAATGGAAAATTTTGGATTTTTTAGTCTTTCCATTAATAGTTGGCTCTAGTTTGAAGTCTCTTTTGGATACCCAGGCCCCCTTATTCTAAAAACTAATTTATTTATTTTCATAATTTCATTGGTTGCTATGTTGGGGTTTAGGTACTATCAAAACCTAGAAGGAGTTTTTGAAACCTAGACTTCTATATATGTCGAGGTTTGTTCTTGATCCATCCAAAATTGATTTGTTTAGTCCTTAGGGGACCCTAAAGGTTCTTTTTGAGACCTAGACATCTAGTTCCTTCTATCAAAGCTAGTTTTGGTTGACCTAAAATTAAATGGTTATTGCACCAGCCAAACATGGTGGCTTCTGGTTAGTTTATAGACCTGGAATTCATGTTTTTTTAGTCTAGGGTGGTTGAAGAACCTTTAAAAACTAGTATGGTCCTATTTCATGTTTAAATATTAATTGACAATTCCTCGAGGGGATCTAGGGCCCCCTTTTGCCTAGGGTGTGTCTATTTTTTGAGATTTGGGCCTATTTATATTAGCCCAGGCTAGATTTTAGTCTAATTAAAATTTTCTAGTTCCTACACTAGTCAAATACAGTTGCTGCTATCCATCTCTTACTTGGGCCTTTTTTGGTCTTTTGTCATTGCTACCTCTTTTAGCAGGGTCCCATTTTTTATTTTTTATTGGTCAATTGTTTCCAACCAAGGGGAGACTAGGACCTTATGGTGTGTTTGGGTTGGTACTCACACTAGTCAAAGGTAGGCTTATCTTAATCAAAATAGCTTCAATGCTCACCTTGATGTAAACAGCAAAGTCAATACCATTTTTTATACACCCATTTCTTAATAATTAAGAGTCTATCTAGAAGTACAATGCCCTTGGTGCTTATTTTAACCCATACATTTATTTATTCACCATATATACTTTGTTTTCATTCTTGAGAATATAATAACTAAGTATTTGTCTCATATAAACCTCTTATACTAAAAATCCATTCAAGAAGGGTCAGTTGACATCTATTTAATACACCTTCTATTTATGTTGAGCTATTATGGCCATGATTGTTCTCACCATTTCTAGCCTTGTTATAGGTAAAAATTTCTCATTCTAATCATGTTTAGGCCTTTGATTATATCCTTTCACTAGCAATCTTTATTTATGTCTCTCTATTTTTCCTTATGGAGTTGTTTTAGTCTTCTAAACCTATTTCACTCCATTGACCTCTTTTCTTATTCGAAGATATACTAGATCCCAATGTCTAATTTTTCTCAATGACATGCATTTCTTCATCCATTGCTTCACACTACTTCTTGTCCTTGATTGCTTCCTCAAAATAGATAGGATCAGCTGAAAAAAAGAGAAAAAATCATTAGTTTATCTTTATATTCTTCATACGTTAACTTCTCAAAGACTTCTTTCAAGCTTTGTCTCCTTGATAAGTATTGACATGAGCTGGAGAAGAATAAAATTGACTCATGAGCTGCTCATTGACCTTCTTGATGAATGCTACCACTAGATTAATCAACCATTTGTAAAATAGGGATCTAAGTTTTTGGATGGGTGGTTGTATCACCTATTGTTTAAATTTAAAGAAAGGGTCCGCTAACACTTATTTGTACTTGTCTCTTTTCTTGTCTTTCTTCCCATGTTGTATCTTCAAAAAATTATATGTACCAACTAATGATTAGCTACTTGGTGAATGGATTTTATAACCTATAATCCTTTGATTAATCATTACACCCAAGGAATAAGCAATATTCTCATTTGTCATCCCTTTTTGACCTTCTTTGCTTGGGCATATTTATATATGCCTCAAATCCAAACACACTAAGATGTTCAATAATTGATTTATAATTGCTCCATGCCTCTCAAAGAGTCATATACCAAAGACATTAGACAAATGTTTGAAAAATATATGGATTTTTTATGACCTCAACACAAATCTCATTGGATAAACCCTTAAGTTTTAGCATGCTCCTTACCATATCTTGAATAGTTAGATTCTTTCTCTCAATCACACCATTTTGTTACGATGTATACTTGGCTATAAATTATTATTTACCTCATTATATTTAAAAAAAATTATGAACTCATTTGATATCTACCACCCCATTTATCAATTCTCAAAATCTTTATGTAATGGCCAATCTACTTCTCAACCATGGCCTTGAATTTATTGAAGGTTTCAAATGTCTCTAATTTATTTTTTAATAAATACACTCAAGAATTCTAGTTAAATTCATATATGAATCTCATAAAATACACATTTTTCAATAAGGATGGAGTCTTCAATGGAAAACACAAATATAAATGTATTATCTCAAGAGGAGCTCTTGCTCTTCATGTCTTACCCATAGGAAAAACACTCCTATGTTATTTCCCTAAAATATAGTTTTCACATATTTTGATTGGTTGTACTATAAATGTTATCCCTTTCACAATTTACTTCTTAAGAATAAATTTCAGCCAATTAATACTCAAATTCCCATATCTATGGTGCTGAAAAGTAGATTCATCTAAGACAACTATTTTGAATATTATCATAATCCCAAATTACATCTTCAAAGGAAACATTCTATTACTTATCATCTTGACTACTTCAATCTAACTATTTCAGCCACTCCTATGATAGATGATGCACTCTCTTTCTTCAAATCTCACCATATATCCTTTTTGACCAAGATGCCTAGTGTATAATATGTTGTGCTTCAACCTAGGCACTTATAAACTATCTTGAATTTGTATTTTATAACATTGCTTGGTGAAGATATAAATAATTCATTTGCTCATGAGGGGATCTTCTTAATGTTTCCCATATTTATCTCTTATCTTATTGAGTCATTAATGTGGGTGAACATGTCTTGGTTCCCACTCATGTGGCTTTTACAATGACTATCTAAATGCCATATCTCTCAACTATTTTACTAAGTAATGTTATATGTTATAAACAAATTCCCCTTTCTCATTTCTATTACGTTCAAACTTTTGTGTCTTATAGAAATTTAAACTTTACCTATTCAAATCATACCTTTTCTTTGTACACTCACTAGCATAGTGTCCATACTTATTATAATAATAGAATTGTACATTAGACTTGTCATATATTTGTGTATAATTACCCCTTGAAGTGTTTTTGCTCCTTCCTCTTTTCACTTCATGTAATTATTGATGGTTATGTCTTCCACCTTCTTGAGTGCTGAAATTTATTCCTCTACTTTTGCTTTTTGTTCCTCTCCTTCTACCTCTTACATTCGCATTGGTCTTAAATGCTTATTTAAGCTTTGTTCATGGGTTTGCAAAGAATCCATTAGCTCATCTATTATTATTTATATCAATTCATTATACTCCTACATTACAATGACTATAATGTCAAATTTTATACAAAATTATCCTTAACACATTCTCTATAATTCTATGGTCTTCTAAAATGTCACCATTAATTTGATTGATAATGTTTATTATCCTTGTGAAGAAGTCATTGCTAGACTTGTTTTACTTCATTATCAATGTTTCAAAGTCCCTTCTCAATAACTAAAAATTGACAAGCTTAACCTTATCACTAATTTGATATGCATTTTATATAATGTCCAAAGTTTACTTAGAATGGATAGTTTCTACTAGCCTGCTATCCTTTGAAAAATATAATTAGCTAGTGTCATTTAGATATAACTAGGAGCATTAGTATACTTTTTTGTATTCTCTTTTATCAAATCTATTTATGTTTCAAAAAGGGCATTGAATGTTTACATGTTTGAAAATTTTATGTGTCCACCCTCCATAAGTTTTCATAGATATTATGAGTAAAAGAGAGTCTTCATCTTAATACACCACACATATAGTTTTTTTCATCAATATTAGGAGGTTGTTGGCATGAACTACTGCTTGATGCCATGTCTTAATAGATCGAAGGATCTGATACCAAATTATTAGCATAATAAATGCTAAAAATATAGTGACTAAAATGAGCTAAGAAAAAAACCTAATGATGTAGCTCTCGTATATCTTAGAATCTACAAATCTATAGTGTAGGTTTGTTGATGCTAAACCCTGAAGCCATTTTATATGATAGAAAATGTAATGTACTAAATTTATAATAACTAAAAAATAGAGAAGGTAGAGATATAATTTTAAACAAAAAAAATTTAGATTTAATAAGTGGATAAAAAAATTATATTACAAACTCGATTAACTACATCTATAGTTTTTCAAAAAATCTTACAAAAAACCTTCAAAAATCTCTTATGTTTAACTCTATTCAATCATTTTATTTTGTTGCTACAGGTTACTTTGTTTAATATTGTAGATCCTATGTTTTATCCTTGGATTAAGATTGGTATTTTATTCTCTAACTTTCGTCATCAAACATTTTTGTCATTGTCCTGCTCCTATTTTTTCTTCTAATCTCTTTGTATTGTTCTATATTTTTGTTTACTATTTATATCCTCTCTTATTCTAATTATATTCTTATATTTTATCTTATTTTATTTTTTATCCTTACTCTCTTTTATCTTCTAACTACCTCTGTTTTAACACCCAACTCTAATAGATCACAAAAAAATTCAAAATTGGAATTTTGTGCATTAAATTATGTTTGGAGGCTATTGAGAGATTCCATAGCCTAGATGACTTAGTGAAGGTGCAAGAATATAATATTTTAAGAAAATAAAAAATATATATTTTAATTATTCACTAATTAAAACAAAACAAAATTTAACATTTTGACTGACTTAGTTATTAATACTTTCTCTAAATTTAATGAGATTGTATGCACATAGGATTGACTGAAACATAGGTTAGAAGGGTATGTTAGATTTTACCCTTAATAATGAATTTAATATTGTCCATTTTAAATAAAAGTGAGTTGAAATACCCATTTTAATATATTTTTTTAATTTTATTTTTATTTTAATTAAATATTATTCCTTGCTACCTACCTTTTAATCTAGAATATGATTTATTTAAATTTTATTCAAAATGTTACATATTTCAATCCTAAATATTAAATTAAAAAAATTACTTTTGTAATTCAAGATAAATCCCAATTGATGGAAACAATAATTAGTACAGGTTACTTTGTGTTGATTCATTTCTTGATTAATGAGAACAGGCAATGAATAAATTAGATACTACTTTTTGTCACCATACTTGTGCAATTGAGTTGGTCTAATGGTGAATAACATGTGCTCTAAGAAAGGAGGTCTTAGTTTCAAATACTATAGGGGTTAAGGATTACATGTCCTATATTCATAGCACAATAAGGTGCCTCCCCATGATGGTAGTACATCGTGGTCCTATATGTTGTAATTTTCCTTACAGACCATAACCATGGTGGTACTCTACATTATGGACATTAAAAATTATTATTATTATTATTATTGTTGTTGTTTTTGTTGTTGTTATTGTTGTTGTTATTATTATTATTATTATTATTATTATTATTATTATTATTATTATTATATGGTTTTGATAAATCTATAAAAAAAACCCATAGCCATGTTGTTGGTGGTAAGTCCACTTAAAGATCACCTCTATTCAGTCTTGTAATTACCTAATCAAAGCAGTGGTAAGAGGAAGTTTCTTTTATGATAGTGATCATATTTAAAGGGCTTGTAATAATTCATTTTTACAGTTTTTTAATTTAATTAAGAAAAGAAATCATGATTAAATTTTGAAAAATTTAGGCTAATATTAACTTTTAGTTTAATGACTATTGAAATTTATATGTTAGGTGCTTAATAACATAAACATGGATGGAGATTAAATTTTATTCTATTAATTAACAAAAATAATGGTTTAGAAGAGAAATGAAAAAAACATTTAGGTTAATGTTGAATTTTATTTTAATGGTCATTGACATTTAATGGTTCAGTGCATTAATCTTATAGGAGGCATTGGGCTCATAATTTCTCAATTTTTTTTAGTAAAATAAATTTATAGTTATAATATATTTTAAAGAATATATATTATAAATTAATAATAAATTTAATAAATAAAATTATAAAATATCTTTTAAAAATGTAAAAAATAAAAATAAAAATATATAAAGAAAACAGATCTTTAATAGATAAAAGTAAACATATTATAAAACAACATAATTTTTTTAAATCATTGGAATAGGGGTAGTAGTGGAAGGATTTGACAATAAAGAAAATTGTTGAAAGAGTGCATTGAAAGGGGCCTCACGATAAAACCAGTCAATAACCTGAGTAGAGAAGGGGTTGGCTATTCCAAAGGACAATGTGAATGGTATTACATGGGCTAATTTGGTTAAAGGAGTGTCATATTCTGGGAAAGGTTACTAGGAAATTCTTCCTTCAACTCTAGGAAAAGAGGTGTCTATGGAAATCCTAGATGAAGATATTGATCAGGATGAAAATGAGTTTTATAATAGTCTTATTAGAAATTTAAATCGATTCAGACCCAATATAGATGTAGTTTAGTCTTGGCCCTGATAAAGGTGGAAACAAACGGGACAGGTAGAAATAGTGGCCATGGATAATGGATTCATGTTATTTTCAATTTCAAACAAAGAGGATGGTGTTTGTACTCTCTAAGGGGGGATCAATACTCGTCATAAGTTGGTTATTATTTTGAAAAAATAGAAATTCAATTTTAATCCATTTAAGGAAACTAGGAAGGTTTATTGGTGTAGACTTTTGTCTTATTAGGTTTTGTCTACATAATATTATTTATGTTGCTTAGGTTAATAATAGGCCATCTAGAGAAATGCACTTTAAGTCATTTTATTATTATGGTTTGATTTAATTAACTTATTAGGTGACCTAATTTCTCACTATATAATGTATTTTACTATGAAATTTTTGTCCAATTTTTAATGCTCACTAATAGAAATTTTATTGTAAAGACAAGCTTCTTTCATTTTGTGAGTTCTTCTTCAAGTTTCACTACTCTATATATATTCATCTCTATGCATTCAATAATATTTATTTGATTCTTATTGCAACCCACTCCAACATAGTATAATATCTCTACTTGTAGATGATTGTCGTCAATTCTATTATGAGATAGTTTATTCTAGATTGTTTAGGTTTTTTAATGATTTTAGTTTTCAAGGGTTTGGAGAGATTTCTAAAAAAATTGTTCAAATCTATATATATAGGGTCTCAATGTGAATTATGAACAATTCCATTAGATTTAAAAGGTTTCAAAACCTTAGATTTGACTGCCCATATGACCCTATTTTATGAGAAATTATTTTTGACTATTTTGGGAAGGTTTGGAGGGTTTGGAGGTGTTTTTCTTGGGATATATGAAAATCACTACATTTTAGGAATTTTAGGAAAAATAATTTCTAGGTTTTTTTGGGTTTATTAAGAAACCAACTGTGTCTCTCTTAGTTTTTGAAAAAATTACTCCAATTTTTCTTGTAGCACCTATAGATCTTGATAACCCAGCTTGTATGGCCATCAAGTTTAAATACCCCTACCTATATGAACTATAAAATTAATGGACTTTTAAATCAATCCCATCGAGTCCCAATATCCCTATGATCACCTTAAGCATAACCTAACAAGTATGATAACACCTTTGGTAGGACGCGACAAATGATTCAGCACCTCTGATAGACCCTAACCAATGTATCAACACAACTAGTAGGTCTCAAAAGGCATGTTGAAATGATATATGAACCCTAAAAGTGGTGTGAAAACTCTACCAAACCCCTTATGAACCCCAATGGTGGTTCAAGCACACCCCATAGAACATGAAATTAGTGCCAACAAACCATTTGGAAAGCACTAGTACGACTAACAAACTCAGTGATACTGGTCCCTACTCAATCACTGCTACAATTCTACCACATTATTCCACTTATATGTACTAGTGTAGAGGATGTAAAATTTAGTCCAATAATTTATGAAACTATTAATTATAAAAAAGGGAACATTTTGGAAGTAACATCACTTGCCAAGTCACATCATAGTGTAAAAGGACATCATTAGTGGGGAGAGCCCTTATCTTATCCCTTATCCCACTTGTCATATGGTATGGTCACATCAAGGGGACTTAAATTTGGATTACTTCTAGCAGGAGCTTAACTTTAGCATCCATGTCCAAATTTTAAACACTCATTTTTTTTTTCAAGTTTTGTAAAGTGAAGAATCACCTTGCTGTATAGAACTTCAATTGATCATAACTTTCAGTCCATTGGTCTTTTCAAGGAACTAATTTTTTTTGAAAGTACATGTTTTTTGAGATCTACAGATTGGTATTTGAATCATGCATTATCAATTTGAACATTTGAATATTTAGGGGTGTGTCATATTAACAATCTACAACACATATAATTGACCGCATACTTTATTTCTACACTATGGATATCAATTTTGTTCATCTTCTTAAATTATTTAACTATCATTCATGGGAAGTTAATGTGTAAATCCTCTTGAGTATTAAGTCTTAAACTCAAATATGAGGGGTATAAAGATAGAACCAACACAAGATGCATAGAATTTGAGGTGGTATAATCAAATTGATGAAGCCTACTACCTATTGTGCCTATCTATATCTCCTAACTTACTTTTCTATGTCAAATCTTTACTAAATCCAAATCAATTGTGAACCTTATTAAATAAAATGTTTGGAAAGTAGGACTAAATGAGGGGTGATGAGATGGAAAATGAGATCATCAATTTCAACTCAGGTGACATTGATAGGATTCAAGACTTCTTCACCAAGTTCAAATCAATGAGATTATAGTTTATCAATTGATTCTTTACATCCTTGCAAAATTGGGATATGACTATTATGTATTTGTTTCTTCCTTTCACACTACAAAGCATCCCCTTGGAGTTGTATGGAAAATGTCATCCTTAGATGACTTTGCTACTGATTTGTTTTGGAAACAAGACATGTTCATCCAAATGGGTACACTAAAGTCATTTAAATTGCACACCATAGTTTTAAATCATGACAAATAGGAGGATTATAGTAGTAAGGAGAATAAATAATTAAAGAAACACCTAGAGAAATGAAAGGGTTAGAAATTTTATGCTAAAATAAAAGCATCAAAAGAGTCTTCTTCAAATAGGAAACCCAAGAAAGAGTGATTCACATGTATATATTATAATAAATATGAGAATGTGATGAGTCTAGATGCTTGAAGAAATAGATTGACCAAATAACAAGAACATTCAAGAAACATAATATTAGTGTCCCTAATTCATCAACCTAGAGTTCATAAGCACAAGCATCTTCTATGTCTAAAGATAATAAGAAGGGAAAATATAATCATAAATCACTTATTACAATTGCATCCAAGCCTTCCACATGGGTTACTAATTATGGTGATTCATACCACATGGATTCATTACAAGACATTCTCATTTTTGGAGCCCTATTTTATGCCTTCCATCTTATTGGATGATGTTACTTCTGTAAAAGTTAGTGGAAGTTGATATTTTGAATTTAATAATGGCACATTGTATGATGTTGTATGTGTTCCCTCTTTATCCATGAATCTCCTATCTATTTACTATATCATCCAAATTAGTTTTGGAAAGAGATTTTAGTTCAGACCTGATTTCATGGTTATTAAGTAAGCTAATAATGATTCCATGATTGCATTTAGGAGAGAAGATCACAAATCTAGGTTGTATACTTGCTCACATTTTGATCCTGATCAACCCTCTATTATATTATTCAATCATTCAAATGAGGTGAATAAACTATAACATGATTGATTAGGACATCTCAACCATCACTACCTATAGTGACTTAGTTATGAAGGGATGGTTTTAGGTTTGTCATGAGTTAAGTTTTTTAATGGAATTTTTTAGAGTTACATTCTTTGTAAGCATCTAGAGGATAAGTATGACAAGGAAAAATCATGAAGAGCTACAAAGATATTGGAGGTTGTTCATAGTGATAATGCTGGTCCATTTCCAAAACCTTCATTCAATAGGATTAAGTATAGGTTTAATTTTATGAATGGCTATTCAAAGTACACTTGGGTGTATTTTTTCAAGCATAAATATGAAGTCTTGAAGAATTTTCAAGACTTCAAGGAACTTATGAAAAAATAGTTAGGTAAAGCCATCAAGATTTTATACACTAATAATAGTGGTATGTAACCATTTTAAGCAATTATGTACATCATAGGAGATTAAACTATAATGTATTGTTTCATATAGTTATCAATAGAATGGTTTATTAGAGAGCAAGAATAGGTCCTTGAAGTAAATGATAATATATATGCTACATTCTAAGTCTTTTGTACCTCAGTATTGGATCGAGGCCATCAAATATGCTTGTTATATCTAGAACTAAGTTCCTCATAAAGGATTGAAGGGAGTCAATCCTATTGAATCTTGGAGTGGTCAAAACCCCATATTATATCACTTATAGGTTTTTGGTTCACCTACTATGGACCATATTTTGACTAAGAAACATAAGGCAATGAAAAATCAAATTCAATCTTTCATCTTCATCTGATATCCTAAAGGTGTAAAGGGATACAAGATTCTCCATCCCACCACTCCCAAGTTATTCATTAAGATGCGTGTTCATTTCTCAAATTTCCTTTGAACTCCACACTTTACACCTCTCCCCCTTAGACACACTCGGATTTGATGACAATTATGATGATTCAGATACATCTAATCATCTTCTTGATGATCCACATTCTTTTTTTAGTTATGATGATGAGAGTAATGATGAGGATTATCCTCCTCAAAAAATATCTTCAAAAGATGTGGAATATCCTCTTATCTCTCTAATAACCATTCCTCTTTGGGATAGACTAACACAAGTGTTGGCCAATGGGTTCGAGATCTATCAAATAAGAGGTAACTACAAGTTTTCCCACATGATTTCATTGTATCTTCTTCATATCCACAGTTGTTAGGAATTAGACACTCTTGAGTGTAATAGTGTTATAAAAGAGGAGTATAATTCCTTATAAAGTAATAAAACTTGGGATTTAGTCCCACATCTTAAGGGAAGAAAATTTATTTGATGCAGGTGGATCTACCAAACAAAGCTTGTAGTAGATGGGTCTATAGACAAGTTAAAAGCACATTTTGTATCAAAAGATTTTACTCAAATTCCTAGAATTGACTACACCAAGACATTCACCCCAATTTCTAAAATAAACTCAATATAAATCACTCTTGCCATCACCAAAACATATTGAGCTAGAATATTCATCAAATAGATGTGAATAGTGCCTTTCTTCATGGTGACCTCATAGAAAAAATATACATGGAGAAACCAAAAGGATATTTGGAAGATTATTCCTTACTTTTCAAACTTTATAAATATATATGTGGCCTTAAACAAGCTCCTCGAGCTTGGTATGCCAAAATGGACTTATTTATTCTTACACTTAGATTAACTAGATTCAATTCATTTTTAAATGTCTAATGTTTATGACTTGATGATTAACTGTTGATTTTAGTTCTCTACATGGATGACCTATTTATCACATGTAGTTCTCCATCCACCATTACAATAGTGAAAAGTAATTTATCTAACAGGTTATTAGTGATTGACTTGGGCTTATTGCATTACTTCCTATAGATTGAAATTACTTAATCAAACTTTGGGATCAGTATTGCAAATCCAAGTATGATCTTTATTTTATTACACAATTTAGCATGGTTGAATATAATCCATCTCTAACTCCTTCTCTATCTAGTGTGAATCTTGAGACACCTTATATCAACAACTTATTGGAAATTTTATCTACCTTACACACACTAGACCTAATATTTCATATGTAGTGGGCATGGTGTCAACATTTATAAATGAACCACATGAGTTGAATTGGAAATAATATAAGTTAATTATTCAATAAATTTAGAGTACTCATAATTTTTAAAGTCACTATGGAATGGGGATCAACATTGAATTAATTGGGTATATAGATTCATATCAGGTTAGCGACATTCAGAATCAGAAGTCTATTTATGGATATAGTTTTTCCCTCCATTTAGTTCAATTAATTGGTTAAGTACTGAGCAGAATAACCTTTTTTATATTTTGCATGAAGATAATATAGAGTATTTATTAATGCTACCACTAAGGTTGTTTGGCTTCAGAGGATCCATTTTTGATGACAAACAATCATCTTTTATGACAACCATAAAATAATCCATATCTATAGGAATTTGGTCCTCCATCAGTAGACCAAACATATCAATATTTGCATTCATTTCATTTGGGATATCATTTATGAGTAAGTCACATATCTCTAATACATCAAATAAATTGAGAAAATTATTGATATATTCACCAAACCCTTCATTACGAGCAATTATCTTCATTTGTTGTGTCTTCTTAGGGTTTGGGTAGCTTCGTCTTGTTCTTCTTCTAGGTGTTCATCTCTCTATATTTGGGAACCTTTTAGGACTTTTTTCTAAGACAAAATTATTTTACCTAAATAATCTATGCTTATGGAGTGGTGTTGGTGTAGACTTTTGTCTGACTAGGTTATATTTCAATAATCTTATTTAGCTTGCTTAGGTTAATAATCAGTCATTATTCAAAATGTAAATCGAGTCATTTTATAATTGTGATTTGATTTAATTAACTTTTTAGGTGACCTAATTCCTCACTATATAATTTATCTTTCTATGTACTTTTTAGCTAATATTAAATGCTTATTAATATAAATTTTGTTATGAGGATAATCTTGTTCTATTTTATGAGTTATTCTTCATGTTTTACTAATCCATATAGATTCCTTTTTATGCATTTGACCCTATTCAATTGATGTTCAATGTATCCCACTCTAACAAGGTTATCCCATTTTAGTTTAGACTCCTAACTCTTCTAATGGAGTTTTTGAAGGATAATATATTCTTAGGGATTGTGAGATCTAATAGATCCCCTATTGCAATTCATTCTATCACCAAGGTTAAGATTAGACTAGTTTTCACTAGAGTATGTGTCAATATCGACCTATCCAAAGTTTTACCTAGTTCTAGTAAATTAAAATCCAAATTAGAAGTTTAGATTCAAAATATAGTGTTTGAAAGAGCCAATGAAATTTATCCTAATCATCGTATTTATGTTTATAAGTGTGAAATGAATGAGCAAGATGAATAGGGAAACACTAACACTATATCATTGAAGGATATTGAGAAGGTTTACGGGACCCAAAATTTGGGTCAACTTTACTAAAAAATAATATTATGAAAATTGGAGAAATTAAAATTATTGAACCCTACCATTCAATCTAGAATGAAGCTGAATCCCTTGGGTGAAAAGGGATGAGTGGTAAAGGATCAAGGCAAGGTGAATATGTTGAATATAACACACTTGAGGCTCAAAGAAGATCTCAAGGGGAAGGGTAAAAGAGTTTAATGCTTTTTCAGGGAAGGGATTAATATAAATAATGCATTGGAAGTCTCAATCTCACTCTATTCTAATTTTAATCCCTTAGGTAAAGATGTTTATGAATGGGGTATATTTTTGTTCATAAGGGAAATGTTGATTTGGAGTAAATATAAGATTAGAATCTATTTGAAAAACTTAAAGCTCTATTGGATATTAACTTAAAGCATCAGAAAGCTCATAAAATTGATGATCTCTTAGATGAGCCCACTCCCCCATGGTCGATGGAAATGGAGCAAATTACACCAGTAAAAAATATTCACATTCCTAATAAAAATATGATGGATAGTAGGTTGATCCAAGAGGATGTAAAAAGAAAAGGAAAATACACCCAAGAAGTTGGGAATGTTGGATGCTTTCGTAAATAAGGATTATGATCCTTCATGTATTGTTATGTCTTTGTGGTGTTGTGATAATGGTCTTGTATTTTTGGGGATTCAGTTGAATTATGTATTATTTCATTATTTTCCTTATCTTGTGGTTGCCAGATTTCAATCATGGGTGGATCTTTTTCAGGTCTCAAAGTCTTCATTTTCCATTATTTGAATTTATCTTTGGCCCATTTGGTGGGAATTTTTTGTGGTTAGAGCTTACCACCTCCCGCTTGGAAGATTTAGAAGATTAATGATGTGTGCCTTCTCATCATGATTTTAATAGTGGTTATATATGGTATATTGGGCATTTATTTTAGCATGATTTTTGGTTTTTGGGCTCTTATTCATTGGGTGGCTCTCCCAAGGTTAGATTTCTAGGCATTCTAATTCCAATTTTACTACCATTGTGGGAATTGTGGTTTGAATATAAATACTAATATTGTTTTCCTTTCCAATATATGATTTTATTTTTTGACTTAAATGTTCCTACGTGTCTAGATCTATTCTTCTTGTTTGTGTCAGAGATCTAGTGATGTAGAAAAAATATGCCAATCTTCTAAAGGACATGAATTTTGACTTGTAACTTTGTTTGAATTCTTACATACGCCAAAACAATGGTATCAAAAACTTTGATTTTTATTTAAGTCACTATATCCACTTAGAGTTAATTTTTTAGTTTTTGAAGGCCAAATGTGATCATCTGAGGGTCCAAAATTAACATTTATTAGTTTTTTTAGGAATTTTCTATCTTTAAAAATTATATATTTTTAGAATCAGACATCAATTTCAATTGAATTTCATTCCATAAGATAAATTTAGTATTTATGTTGTTTTAAATTTTTTTTAGAGCCATGCGTGCTTGTATATGAAACTTACTATAAATAGTAGCTGCTAAAAATAGACACATTCTTTATATTCTATATTTTTTTAAATTTTTGAATGTCAACTCTAAATTTTAAGTTGAGGATTATTTATGCATGGTTTAGGTTTGTAATTATTTAATTCATTCAATATGAATCAATTCTAAGTTATTGTTTTAGATCTTATCCTATTGGTAATTTTATTTGTCTTGATAGTTTATGAGTTCATTATCTAGTATTAGATTAAGTTCAAGTCTTGTAGGAGTAAAAAATGGTGAGAGGATGAGGAGGTGTTGCATAAATGAAGTAGACTATACAATAGCTATAGAATCAAGTTCAATAATTAATAGAGGTTATCATCAATCAATAGAGAAGATAAGGTGGTGATGAGGAAGACACAAATCATGATAAAGTTTAGCAAGAAGAAGAAAAATAAGATCATCCACCATCGATGGAAGAAAAGATGGTTCATGATTTAGAAAAAAGAAATAAAAGAATCAAGGTTGATTTTCTAGGTTATGGAGGCAGTTTAAAACTAGAAAAGTTGATATATTCGATGAATAGCATGGAGAGGTTCTTCGAGTGGAAGACTATGAGAAAGGACAAGAAGGTAAAGTTTGCATGTATGAAATTGAATGGCAATGTAATGATTTGGTGGGATCACCTAAAAAAATATAGAGAAAAGGCAAAGAGAAGATTAATTCATGGAGAAAGATGAAGAATAAGATGAGAGAAAAATTTCTTCATGTGGATTATGCATAAACCCTATATAGAAGATTTTAGAATTTGAACCAAAATGATCATAGTATATAATAGTATACAAATGAATTTTATAATCTTTCCATATGAGTGGAGCATGATGAAATGGTAGAGCATATAGCAGAAAGGTATGTAAATGGATTGAAATTTTATATTCAATATGAGTTAAGCATGCAGAGAACACTTATTAGGAGGAGGATTATCAATTAGCTTTAAAGGTAGAAGAAAAACAAAATAGATAAAATTTTAGAAGTATATCTCCTAGTCCAAGAAGAGGTGAATCCCCTCCAAATAATGGGATGAGGTGGGTTTAATACCACCAAAGGTGGATTTCATGTTAATAAAGATGAATCATCATGTGGTGCAGAAAGACAAGATGATAATAGGAAAGGGTTTAAATACCAACAGAGAGGAAGAACATTTCAAACAAGGTTACAATGGTGCTAGAGGATAGTTTTTGAATCAATATAAATCTTGTCTATTATATATTTGGAGAAGAAGGTCATAGAGCATTTGAGTGTCCATACTATCAAGATCAAGGAGGCAAGAAGATCGCTCAAGAGTGAATTTAATTGATGCTAAAAAAAAGAGCATAGTAGTAAAGTTGCACCTACAGATGTTGGTGAGAATATCATGATGAGAAGAAACATGATCTCTCCAAGAAAGGAATAAGTGTAGAATAAAGTAGGTGGTGATGCAT
Source organism: Torreya grandis (assembly GCA_037957365.1). NCBI lineage: Eukaryota > Viridiplantae > Streptophyta > Pinopsida > Cupressales > Taxaceae > Torreya > Torreya grandis. The sequence goes on along the minus strand of JARHVA010000575.1, from coordinate 4,151,334 downwards.
GGCTATGATATATTTTTTGAGCAAGATGTACTTTAAGTTGAAAGGTATGTAAAGTAATTATAGATGGTGGTAGTTGTGAAAATATGGTTTCTAAATAAATGATTGAGAAACTAAAATTACAATTTGAAAAGTATCTTAATCCTTATCAAATTTTATGGTTTAAGAAATCGAATGAAGTTACAATAGATAAAAGGTACTTAATCAAGATTTTTATATGAAAGAGTTATAATGATGAAATATGGTGTGATGTGATTTTGATGAATGCATGTCATATGTTACTAGAAAGACCATGGAAATTTTCCAAGAAAGTAATTCATCATGGAAAAAATAACATGTACACTTTTTGGAAATGTAGTACAAGTATAGTTTTGTTACCTCTTAAATAGGAAGAGAAAATAGAAAGCATTCTATCTAGTAAATAATTTATCCAAGATATGAAAGTTGTAGGTTGTTATGTATTAGTAGAAAAGAATGAAGAAATAAAAATGGTGTCAATACAAATAGAAGCAACAAGAGTGTTGAAAAAATATATAGATATTATGTCTAATGAGTTACCATATGATTTACCACTAAAGAAAGATATTCAACATCATATTGATTTGATTTCAAGATCACCTTTACCCAATCAAACAGCTTATAAGATGATTCCAATAGAATAACTACAAATAAATAAACATGTTATTAAATTATGAGAAAAGAAGGTGATAAGGGAGAGTATGAGTCCATATGCAACACCAACATTACTAACTCCAAACATAGATAGAGGATGGAGAATGTTTGGGGATAATAGATAAATTTAAAAAATTACAATAAAGTATAGGTTTCCTAGACCTCATTTAGATGATATGACAAATATGCTTGAAAGAAAAAAATATTTTACTAAGATTGATCTAAATAATGGTTATTATTAGATTCAAATTCATGAAGAAGATGAGTCAAAATTTTCATTCAAGACTAGGGATGACTTATATGAGTGGATGGTGATGCCATTCAAGTTATCGAATACACCTAGAATATCTATTAGGGTGATGAATATAGTGCTATGAGAATATATTGGTAAGTTTGTGATTATTTATTTTGATGATATTTTAATATTAAATAAGAGTAAAAAAGAACACTTACAACATTTGAGAATGGTAATGGATTTGTTAAGAAAGAAGAAGTTATATGTAAATTTGGAGAAGTACAAGTTATGAAGAATAATTTGGTACTCTTGGGATTTGTAGTTTCAGTAGATGGTGTGAAAATGGATGAAAAAAAGATAAAGGCAATTTTTGAGTGGCCTATTCCAAAAATAATTATAGAGGTAAGAAGTTTCCATGGTTTATCAAATTTTTATAGAAAATTTATTAAAAAATTTAGTAGTATTGTGGTACCAACAATAGATTGCATGAGAGAGAAAACATTTGCATGGAGTAGAGCACCCAAAAAAAAATTTTAATTATTGAAGAAGAAAATTAGAAAAATACCAATTTTAGCATTACTAGATTTTAACAAAGTGTTTGAGTTTGATTAAGATGCTTCATTTGTGGGAATTGGTGTGGTGTTCAGTCAAGAAGGAAAGATAATAACATATTTTAGTGAGAAATTGAATGAGGTAAGAATAAAATATTCTAATTATGATGCTAAACTTTATGCAACTGCACAAGCATTAAGATATTGGAGGCACTACCTACTACCTGAGCAGTTTATCCTATTTACAGATCATGAGCCTTTGAAGTATGTGAATTCAAAAAAGAATTTGAATAGTAGGCATACAATGTGGGATTATTTCTTTCAGGGCTATACTTTTGTGTTGAAACATAAATTAGGAAAATATAATTAGGTAGTTGATGCATTGAGTAGGAGGGTAGTGTTATTAACTACTATGGTGAGTGAAAGTTATAGGATTTAAAGATATTAAAAAATGATATGATACTGATCCATATTTTAGCAAGGTAGTTGAAAACTAAAGAAATATATTAATAGGTGGGACAAATGCTATTCATGATGATTATCTTATATAAGAAGGTTATCTCGTCAAAGGTAAATAATTATGCATTCTAGTTGGGTCTTTATATGATAATATAATAAAAGAATTACATAGTGGTGGTTTGACTGAACATTTTCATAAGATGAAGATAATAACTTTGATGAAGGAAAATTATTTTTGGTCAAAGATGAATAAATTTGTGACAAGGTATGTTTTGAGGTACATAATATGTCAGGTGGCTAAAGGACATGCAAAAAATACTAGACGTTACATGCTATTATCGGTTCTAAGATGGACATGGATAGATTTAAGTATGAATTTTATTTTGAGATTTTAAAACACATAGAGAGGTAATGATTCAATTTTTTTTGTTGTAAACAAATGTTCTAAAATGGTTCATTTCATTGCATGTATGAAAACCAATGATTCCACTAGAGTTTCAAAATTATTTTTTATAGATATTTTGAGATTACATGGTGTTCCAAAAACTATTACTTTAGATAGGGACATAAAATTTGTAAGTCATTTTTAGAGAATTTTGTGGAAAAAAATTGGTACTAAGATACAATTCAGTAGTATATATCATCCATAAACAGATGCATAGAACAAATTTATGAGTATGATCTTCAAAAATTTATTGAGATGCATAGCGGGAGAGAAGCCAAAGCAATGAGACTTGGCTTTAACACAACTTGAGTTTGTACATAATAATTTAGTGAATAGATCAACAAAAAAGTCACTTTTTCAAATTGTTTATGGGAGAAATCCTATGGGTATTTTAGATTTCATATAATTGTCAATTGTAGATTGAATTAATGATGATGCAGAAGTGTTTGCAGAGCATATGCAGTAGTTACAAGGAGTAAGAAGAAAGTTACAAGAAAATAATGAGAAATATAAAGCAGAAACAAATGTAAGAAGATCTAAAGTATTTTAAGAAGGAAATTTGGTAATGGTTTACTTTAAGAAAGAGATATTTTTAAAAATCACATATAATAAGTCAAAGTACAAGAAAATCAAGCTATACAGAATTGTGAAGAAAATCAATGATAAGGCATATGAGGTGAGTTTAGCATAGAATATTGATATATCTCCAATATTTAATGTTAAAAATTTATATGAATTACATGGATAAGATGGTGAAGATGATGAATATCAAGAATTAAATTAGAAGCAATAGGTTTCAAAGAATAAGAAAGAAAAATAGTGCAAATTTTGGATATAAAGATAATGAGCACAAGGCAAGGGAATTATAATAGGTATTTGGTGTAGTGGGAAGGATTACAGTAAAAAGACAACACTTGTATTACATAATGGGAGCTGAAGAAGATTGATAAAGATAAAGGATAGTAGTATAATAAGGCCAACTCATAAGAGCTAAGTTGTTTCCAATCAGAGGAGAATGATGCATAAAAAATAGGCCAACATTTTAGAGGCCATAACTTTTGACATGTAACTCCATTTGAGCTCTTCCACATGCCAAAACAATTATATCAAAAAGTTTGATTCTTTTCTAAGTTGTTCTATCAACTTAGAGTTGATTTTGATATTTTTGAAGGCCAAAGGTGATTATATGAGGGTCCAAAATTAACATTCAATATTTTTTTTGAGAATTTTCTATTTTTATAAATTGTATATTTTTAGAAGCAGATGTCAAATTTAGTTAAATTTCATCCCATAGGATAATTTTAGTATTTAGGTTATTTTGAGAAATTTTTATAGCTGTGTGCTTACATGTGAAACTTATTATAAAAAACGACTACTAAAAATAGACATTTTTTTAGATTTTAGATTTTTTTGATTTTTTACATGTGAACTCTAAATTCTATGTTGAGGCATATTTAAGCATGGTTTGGGTTTGTTATTATTTTAGTCATTCAATGTGAATAAATTTTGAGTTATTGTTTTAGATCTTGGCCTATTGATAATTTTATTTGTCTTTATAGTTTTTGGGTTCATTATCTAGGCCTTCTTTTGTGTCCAGGTTGGTCATTGTTCTAGTCAATCATCAATTATCTTGGTTTGGATTTCTACCCAAAATCTATTAATGTAAGATCAGATAAAGTGCCTTCTCTTATGATGAGTTTTGTAGGGTTTGGGGAACCTGCTAGTTCTCATTGTTGATTGTTGGTTTTGGGTCCCTTTTGGGACCCCAAAGGGTCTATTTTTCTTTGTTTTTACACCATTTATTTCTAGGGTTATGCTGTGCTCTTGGGTTTGATTGTTTCTATTTTTTTTATTTGTTGTTCCTCTATTAACTCCTAACGATTTCCAAAAGGGAGACTCAGGACTTTGTTTGTGATTAGACATATATCCACATTAGTTAAAAGGTGGGTTCATCTTAATCCAAACAAAAAAACTTTATCATGAATAATAATTTTAAATAATTCTTCATCCACTCTCAAATTATTATTGTGTATGAAATTTTTTTGACGGAGAGATAAAAATATGTATTTTATTTTTCATACTTTCAAATCAAATATATATATATATATATATATATATATATATATATAATAATTATTTTAATATTTAAACAAGGAGACATTGTGGTCCGGAAATTTTTCACATGTAATTTTATCTATCTCAATTTTTTTTTTAAAATTATTTATTCATTATTTTCCATCAAATATGAATGTAATTTATAATCAATAAAAACAAAAATAAATATAATATATTTATTTATCATTTTAAATATTTTAATGCTCTGATGAAAATTCTACCTTACATTTGATATGATTTATCAAATAACAATAATTTTACTTTATAACTTTAAAATCTGAGTACAGTGTTATAACCATTATATTTAATCCTTTCAATTGTAAGACACATTAAGAAATTTAATTTACATTCCATTCCAATCATTTTATATTCAAAAGTGAATACAAATCTATAATTTTCTAGACTTCATAATATTAAAATATTATATTATAAATTTTGATGATAAACTATATGTTTTAAATTAAAATATAAATAAATAAAAAATAATCATAATATTCAATATTATAATTGTAAGACACACCAGGAAATTTAGTTTCCATCCCATTCCAAAGATTTTTTGATTAATAAGATGAATGTAAATCTATAATTTTTTAGATTTCATAATATTATAATATTATAAATTTTAATAGTGAATTGTATATTTGAAAACAAAATATAAATGCTTTTTATAAATCTATTTTTTTTTAAATATATGTATTAAAAAAATAAACAATTTAATATTATATTTCAATTCAAAATTATTTATATATGCAAGGAAGTACGCAAAGGATATTTACAACATCAAAATTGATCTTAAACATACATTTTTTTTCTAAAAAGTATAACTCATTTATTTGACATATAGCCAGGTATATTATAGTGCTTTATATTTTACACATAGAATTAATTTCTGCGAAAAAGCTATATAGCTTATAATTTGTCGGTACAAGACACGGAGAATTCATAGCATGTTCGATCATAGTAGCGGTTTTAATTAGTTAAAATGAAAATGAAAATTCGTAATATTCAATTATTCCCCCCCGCCGCCGCCATCTTCTTTTTTTAATATGGTAAATCCTTTTTAGTTTAATTTTAGTATAACTAAATCATAAAATTTATAATCGATAATTATTTTAGAAATTTTCTTGGAAATTTAGTATTAAATTATTTGGATTATATAAGATTTTTTTTTTTGGGGTATAAGAATATATTTTTTAAAAAATTAATAATTATATTTTTCCAAAACAGTTTAAATAATTTAATAAAATATATAGTAAGATTTATTTAACAATTTTAATTGTTAAAAATTAAATTAAAAATATTTAATTTATTTATGAAATTATTATTGATAAATGACAGGGTCTTGAAAGAAACCCCTCCCTTAAATAAAGCAGACAAAGATAAAACATACAAAGATTAATGAAACTCTTCTACATGTGGAATCCGATTCAAAAAAAAAAAAACTGTTTAAAGTGAGAATAAACAAAAATAATCTGTAACTTAATCAAACAACCAACAAACAACTTTGATCCTTCCATAATATTCTCTAAAGATTATACTAGATGGTTCCATCTCTTTACCGCACCTCCTCTTATTACAAATTACAGTCTACTCTCCTCCATCCCCTTTGTCAGGGAAGATGGGGATATTTACTTCCAACGAATAATCTAAAAGATTTTTTAATGGAGCATGAGCCTTCATTCTATCATTAAGTTTACTTTCGAAATTTTTGGCCATGACTTTCCCACCTGAAATTAAATTTTCCACCGACATAATTGTAGTACTGATCTTACCTAAGACAAGCATTATTTCCCTTAATTGAATCCGCCTTTTCCATTACCATTTTAGGAACCACCTTTGGGTCCTCACTTTTAATATCCGTTTCAACTATTTTATGTTATAAACTGACATCCTTCTACTAAATATTTATTTCTTATTTTTAATACTCAAACAATTATTCACCAAATGATAGTATGAAAACACCTACTATATTTGAATAATAACCCTTCATAATCTAAAGATTTTATAAAATTATTAAATTGTAAATTTTGATTCTTAAAATTAAAATATATTAATATTATATTCTCTTAAATATTTAAGATTTATTTTATTATAATATTTATGTATAAAAAATTAACAATTTTTTTCTATTTATTTAAATTATTATTGAAAGTTAATTTTAAATTATTTATATATATATATATATATATAAACATTATTGTATTTAGTTAATACTCTACTTTTAATATTTTTAAAAGTGAGATTCCTAATCAGAATCGTATCATGTTACAACGTAAAAATTGTACGAATAAAAACGTAGACATGATAATCTAGACAGATCAAATTTATAAGTATTCTTTTATATACAATTCCTTGCCACAACTACACGAGATTCTAAAATATCACATTTCAGGCAATAGTAGTGCACGAAAATAGGAAAATGGGATAGCAAGGAAGCTGCCATCTGGAGTGTATACAATTAGAAGACTAACGTTTAAAAGACAGTGACAGAAGCATCACAACCCCATTGCTTTTTCTCAATTCATTCCTGCCATAGTTCGTACTTGTAAACGTAATATTGGAAAATATATATTTTTATTTTGATTATGGATAGGATTTGAACTCATGTCATTCCAAATAACTACATTTACTTTAAAGATGAAATTATGATTGCATATTTATTCATTAAATTATAAACATTGAAATTATGATTTCAGCATATTCAAACCCTAACTTCCCACCAGTTTTTAGCATATTCAAACATATTTTGCCACACAACATAAAAAACTTGTGGGTTCACGATCATTTTTGCCGACTGTTCTCTTTTAACATTTGTTCACGTGAAAAGGTGAAACCTCAAGTCCGTAACCAGTTGACCATTGAAACTCATCGGGATGATAGATTACATGTTAAACCAAAAACTCAAACCATTTTATTTAGGTCTGCAAATTGACGGCGTGTTGCCTGTTCTTGGTTTTTTAAGGTATATTACAGGTCAAATTAAAAAGAACTCGGAGATATGTAGAAGGAATATATTTTAAAAACCATAAATCTATCTAGCACGACATATTATAATCCGTATATATTTTTAATATGTATCTTTTTTAATATATTTTAATAAATTAATAATTTAATTTAAATCTAAAATGTATATATATATATAAATATAAGTTTGATATTATATAAATTTAATATTAATTAATATATTCCATCATATTTGATGTAGTAGAAAACTTTCTAAAAGAAGCTAGAAATAATTATAAATAAATGTATTAGGGTCACTTGGTAGTTATAGGAACTAGAGAAAGGATTTCAACAGAGAAAGAAAAAGAAAATTAAGAAGTTAAGAGTTGAAAAAGTTTTTGTACCCAAAAAAAAAAAAATTTAATAGAAGATTTTACCATATTTATTTCATGATTATGTGTGTGTGTGTGACTTGATTAAAAACCTATATGTGAGCATTTTCTTTAAATTGATATTATAAAACACCTTTAAATTGGTATCAGAGTTAGGTCAATTAGCAAAATTATCAAGTTAGTTGAGTATGGTGAGCATAAGTTACAACAATCTCATTCAAAATTAGATTCCTCAGTTTGATGTAAATAATTATGAGCATTAGAGAATCTATATGAAGACATTATTTAGTTCTCAATGGTTATATGACTTTATGGAGAATGGTTTAACAAAAAAAGGGGATCATGCAACTCAAAATGCCCAAACACAAGTGAAGAAATATTTTTTTTAGAAGACTAAGAAGAAGGACATTAAGACAATATTCTTTTATACAACGTACAATGAATGCTCATTTCTCATAATGATTGCAGTAGTAACAAGGTGCAATCAATCATGAGATAATCTACAAATCTCATACCAAGGAACCAACAAAGTCAAATTGGTAACATTGGATATGTTTATAAGAGATTTTGAAAACATTTAGATTGAAAGATTAAAATTTGACAACTGATTTTTTTTATCAATGTAATTAGTATAATTAATCAAATGATACCCCCTAGAGACACATTAGAGGAAAATAAGCTAGATGAAAATATTTTAAGGATTCGTTTAGTTTGATTTAACCATATTGTTATAGTTATTGAAGAGTCAATAATTTTCATAATAGTTTATATTGATGAGATTACAGTGGCTTTACAAAATTATGAGCAAAGGCTAGACACAATCATCGTTCTCCCATAGAACTTGCATTCAAATAAAAATTATGTGTACTAGAATAAAAGCCATAGGATGAAGATGTGTCAGTAATATAGGTGAAAGAGGAATAAGAATGACCAATAATTTCTATGAATAAGAAAGAACAAATAATTTTCTCTTGAAAGCGGAAGAGATAGAGGTGATAGGTATAACTATAATAATACATATGAAGGTTTTAGGTATGAAAAATTTGATGTCTATTGTCATTACTACAAGAGGTTCAATCATTATGAAAATTAGTGTATAAATAATCAATTTTATATTAATGGAAAAAGGGAAAAAAATAAGAGAAAATCTGGTTGAAACTCAAAACAATAGTTCAATGTTTGTTCCTTGTCATATAGCTAAAAGGAGTAGGAAAGCAATGTAGATTTTAAATAATGGTTTTAATAATCACATGAGTGGAAATAAGATTATGTTCTAAAACATATATGAATATGTGACATATTAAATAAAATTAGAGAGTGATAACAAAGTAGTTATTTCTCGTAATATAGTTGAAGGAAGTAGAAAAGAAATTTGAAATAGTGGTTGTACTAATTATATAAATGGAACCAAGAATATGTTTGAAAACATATATGAATATGTGACATCATAAATAAAATTTTGTAATGATAACAAAGGAGCTATCACAGGTAAGGATAAGGTGAGAAGAAATACATCCTATATGTATATTATGTCACTGGAATTATACACAATCTAATAAACATGGGGTGGAAAATACAAAAAAGGATATCAATTCTATTTTTAAAATGACAAATTTTTTATTAATGACAGAAATATTATTAATAATGTAATAAGAAAAGTTCTGACGAAGAGAATAACTCATTTATTTTGAGAATGCAAAATACTTTTTCTATTATTTTTAGAGTTTTTATAGAAGACTAGGCATGGTTATAGAAGATCATATATTATCCCAACTTTACATGTTATCACTAGAACATCATCTCCAATAGTAAAAGCAGCTTAGCTCCTATATCACCTAAGTGACAATTTATGGCTAACTTTAGCTGAAGTCTTAACAACTCCAATGTGTCACTCAAGCAAAACCTCACATAGTAGAAGAAGTCCAAAATAAATATAAGAAACTTCGAGAAATAAATATTAGAATGATGAATTGGTAAATTTCATACCATTTATTGTAGATTATCTAATATATTAATAATTAATTGAGAATTTGAATTGGTAAAAAGTGAGGATGAACAAATTTATCTATTATTTAGAAATTAGACATGAGATATAAAGAATATTCTAATAGGAAAGAGATTATTGAAGTAAAATGGGTCTACAAGACAAATTTTATTGTTGATCTAAATATAGAGAAGCATAAGGCAACATTTTTTGTAAAAGTATATTCACAATAGCCTAGAATGGCTTTCAATGAGATGTTTGCACCTTAGTTAGGTTTGATATAGTCATATCTATTTTAGTAAATGCAGGTCATAATAAATGGAAAGTTTATCATATGATGTTAAATAAGAATTTTTGATTGAAACATTTGTAAAAGAAGTATATGTGCAAGAACTACATGAATATGAGATCTAGATTATAGAATATTAAAAAATTTACATATAAAACATAATAAAATATAGAATTTGAAATGATCTATAAATAGTAATAAATAATGAAATATAAAAACCTAACCCAAATTTAATTTCTGATCATTGTGCATGAAGATCGTAAATATGGAGTTGATTGGGAGGAAATGTGAATTGTGTCATTGTCAATAAAAAAATATTTAAATACACTAGGAAATGGTTGTGTTATGGCAGGTAAGCATGGACCATGATATTGTCTGTTGAATGTGGCTATGTTTATGTTGATCGTATAATTGATTTCAATGTATGGGCACTTACGGTAATATGAGAGGATTTATTTTTTGTGTTCAAATATTAATTTTAAATGTTGAAGAACATGCAATAACAAAACCTAGTTCCTACACAATAATCAAAATAAAAATCAAACACAAAGTATGGAATCAAGTAAGAAGAATAGTTGAACTATCCTCAAAACCCCTCTCCCCTCCTCTCTCCTTCCCCTATCCCCTATAATATGAGTACTACCTACACAACCCAAAATTTCCTCATAGATATGTAATTCTCTTTTAATAGTGAGTGTGTGGAGATTGATATTGAATATATCGATGCAACTAGTAAATTGAGTTAAATGTTTGACAGTGAATATCCTTTTCCCAAACTATAATAGCTTCAAAAATTTTATGACTATTAGAATGATCTATAACTTGAATTATAAAGATTAATTTTACTTTTATGAATGTTCAATAGAGTTTCCAATTCATTACTATATATGTATTAAATGAACTTAATGTGAATATATAGAGGAATATTTAGAATATTATTATTAAACAGACTTTATAAAATTATGTGAGGGCCATCATGAAATGTATCAAATTTGAAATGTTACCGATGGATCATGGGAGACAATAGTGCACTTATTAAATTTTGATTCTTTATTAAGAAAATTATTTGATTATTCATGGATATTTATAGTTGACAAATTTAGATTTGCCTCTTCGTAACTAAGCTTTGATATATGTTGTTATGGGACAATAGGATATTTCTTCGATTACATGATATCATTAATATGAGTTGGCTACAGTGTTTATGTTTACATTATGAACATGTTGATTTATTATTTTAGTTATATTTTAT